>CAUYSK010069613.1:0-25349 GCA_963575035.1 Avahi laniger
TTTTTTTTTTTTTTTTTGTCTTTCAGCACTTGTACTGTAATGCTTACAAGTGTGGATCACTTTGTGTTTATCTTAATTCGAGTTCATTGAGCATCTTGAATGTGTAAATCACTGCTTTTCATCAAATCTGAGATGTCTTCAGTCATTATTTCTTTGAATACTTTTCTGTGCCTTTCCTCCCTTCCTTGCTTCCAGGAGGTGCATGCTGGTGCGCTCTATGACCCCTATGTTTCTCCAAGACTGTTCAATTGTCTTCATTGTTTTGTCTCCCTGTTGTCCACATTACATAATCTCTATTGCTGCATCTTCAAGAATGTCGATTTTTCCCGTCAGTCCATATCTACTGCTGAGCCTTTCTAGTGATTTTTTAAAGAAAATTTCAGTTATTATAATTTTAAAACCCAGAACATCCATTTTGTCCTTCTCAATTTTTATCTCTTTATTGATATTCTACATTTGATGAGATATTATCATCATATCTTCCTTTACTTCTTTAAGAACAGCTTCCTTTAGTTCTTTGAACATAATTATAATGATTACTTTGAAGGCTTTGTCTGTTAAATCCTTCTCACAGGCAATTTCTGTTGCCTGCTTTCTTTTCCCATTTTCCTGTTTCCTTGCATGTCTCCTAATTTTTTTGTTATTGTTATTGCAAACTGGACATTTTAGGTAATACAGCAACTTTAGGTAATATATTATTAACACTTCCCCTTCCAGAAATTTTGTTGTTTTCTTGTTTATTTTCTCATTGACCTGGCTAGATTATTTTAGCAAAGCTACTCTCCCCCCCAACCCATCCCCCTACATCTCTGATGCCACTCTACAGAGGACAGGGCCGTGGATGTGCACACAGTCACCCTGGGATGACAATGGTCTTAGCAGGGCATTTTTGACAGTCTCTTTTCCCAATCTCTCGGTTAAGCTGTTTGCCTCTGCTGATATGAAATCCATCCCTTAGGCTCCCCCAGTTTCCATCTGACCACCTTATTGTTTTCTACAAAGCCTTGTGACATTAGCTGCTCCACAGGCTGATCCAGCTAAATTCGGTCCCCTTTGCATGGGGAGTTGTGGCCAATCATTGAAGTGTTTGTTGTTGTTGTTGTTGTTGTTTTCCCTTTTCTGATCCCAGAAGGGTTCTTCTTAGCTGTGCTTCTCCTTTGTTCTCTCTCATAAACTAGCTAAGTCACTAGCCTCTGGTTTAGTATGTTGCTCTCACAGAGCTAACAGTCTTTTCTTAGTTTCTTTCCACCCAAATCCCCTCTGTTTCTAAAGAACCCTTTCACTTATACTTCCCCACACTCTGTCGCAAAGTCAGTGCCTCCGGGAGAGCTTCAGAGTTCTTCACTCTGAAGGACTATTTATTCCTGTTCTGGAAATAGGAAGCTGAGCTAGTGGCCCCCTTTTCTTGGAGGGGCAGCCCTGCCGGGGAGAAGCAGTAGTCTCTGGTCTTCTCAGCTTGCATTCCCCATCCCATGAGTGACCTGGGGTGAGGTGCTCAGGACTCCAACACCTTTGGTTTGTCATGTCTGCAGTGGAACCTCCACACTGTGAATGGGGGTTGGGTAGAAGACGAAAGCCCCTATCTCTTGCCTGCACCTGCCAAGAGTTTCACCTCTGTAACTCTGGATGCAGAAAGTGAGAAATGTTGGCATTTTATTAGATGTGGATCTTTTGTTGGGGAGTGGATCTACAGAGTTCTTCCCTCATGCTGTCATTCCAGAAGTAGAACCTCTGTAGGTATTATTTTCATATCTGGTTCACAAGTGTGAATAATGAAACTCAGGTAGTTCTAGCAACTTTTTCAGTCCACGGAGCTGGGTCGTGGAACCAGAATTTGAATGTAGGCTGTGTAACGCCAGTGCTGCCTCAACCACAGTGCTACTTGGCCTTGATCTCGCTGCTGACAATGTCGGGCAGGCAATAATGATCATAATTACGACACAGACCACTGCCTAGAGTTCAGGGTTCCAGAGGACATCCCTGTTTGTTCTCTAATTTCAGTGATTTCTGTGATTTCAGAATGTTCTCCAGCTCTCTTATGAGGAGTCATGACCATAATGGTGCTAGGCCAGGTGCTGGGAAGGCTGTGATGATGAACCACAAACCAGAGCTCCCAGGAGGCCCCGACGCCAGAGTGGAGGGAGTGCGGGCAATGCAGGGGCACAGAGCTGGGGGCGGGGGTGTCCTGGACAGTTAGACACAAGTTGAGCTTGAATGATGGGGACACGTGAGCCAGGCAGGAAGGGGTAGGGAGGGGAGAATGAGGTAGACTGGGGGGAGGGATTATTCTTGGCAGAGGAAAGAGCCAGTGTAGTGGCCAGGGTGAGGGAGGGCGCAACAAAATGACCAGTGTGGGGAATTGCAACTGTGCTGATTTGGAAGCACAGAGTTCTGGGGGTGGGATGGCAAGGGACAAGGCTAGAGAGGCCACCAGGGCCATGTCCAGCAGGCCTCCATGCCTGTGGAGAGGAGCTTGGGCTTCATCTTGGGGTAGACAGGGGCACAGTGCCTGCTACCACTGGGTGTTCAGCCCACACTTGCTGATTTGCACAATTGGGGGGCCCTGGGCCCCCACACCAGCCATATGCTTCAGCCACACAGAGGAGCTGGACTCTACTCACCACATCACCTTTCTCTCCCTTGGGTCCAGGAGCACCAACAGGCCCAATGGCTCCTGTGTCTCCCTGAGGGGTTGAAACCAGAGACAAGTGTCAGGTTAGGTCCTCCAACAGAGCTCCCGCACACACGGGCTGCCTGCGACCAACCTGGCTCCAGTGCCCTGGAAGCAGCTGATTTCATCATGGGGACACATGCCCCATCCCTGGAAAGGAGGAAGCATCTAAGTCATCTCCCAACATCACAATTCTAGGAACTCAGGACATCTCGAGAAAGCGAGTGCACAAAAGCACCACACACTCACCCCTGGGAATGACCTGACCCCTGACCCCGTGGCCTGGACCCCAGGTTCACACACCAGCTGTGCCACATGATGTAAGTATGCCACTATTCCCTTTGGGCCTCGGGCTTCCACTCCATGAAATGGGCATGTCGTCATGAGGGCACACACGATTAAGAGCATAAAGGTGCTTTGAAACTGCCAGGTGTCAACCAGGGTGGCCTGGGCACTCAATTTCTGTAACAAATCAGTGCCGTGAGCACGTGGACCCTCATGACTGCCCCAGAAGAGACAGCGGACAGGCAGAGGGGAAAATAGTGTCCGCAAGAGGAGCGGGGAATGCTTCACTGCGGGCCAAGGGTAGGACTGGAACCCAGATCTCCTGCCATCTCATGAGCTGATCCAAGACAGGGTTGAACGCAAAAAACATGAGCTCTTGGTCTGAATTCTTGTATTTTTCTGTTTTCTTGGTGTAGAATTTTATCTCTTCCTACTCCTGCCTCATTACTTACACTCCAGGAACATGTGGCCACTTCACTTATGCTCCTCCCTGTGACCATGAGGCCCTTCCCTGCCTTCTGGGTCTGAGCAGTTCCTGTTTGTTTTACTGGACCCCGCAGGACAGAGCCCCCAGCAGGAAGGTGTCCTGAGCCCCTCCCCAGGTGGCACAGGGGCCTCTCCTCTTGGTCCCTCGGGCCTCCCGCTCCCTCCCTCTCGACTCTCCACACTGCCCTCCAGGCTCTTTTCACATCTCTCTCCCCACAGGCCAGGAGTCCTGGGGACAGGGCTCTCCATCGTTCCCTTTATATTCCTGCATCAGGACCGGGCCTGGGCACCAGGAGACCTCAGGCTTTGTGTGTGGACAGAGCCCAAGCTCCAGCTGGGTACACGGAGCCATTGCGAACCACTGCTGTGGACTTAAACACGTGCTGGGACAGCCTGGTGCCGCTAGGGGGCAAGGATTGCAGGAAAACCTGAGGGTGCCAGGCTCCGCTCCAGCTCCATTTCCCTCCTTAAGGTTCCTCTCCCTCCACCTGTCTCTTCTCTCCTGCATCAGTCTCAGAGCTGGGCCTCCTGCACCACCCGATCAGCTCAACTGCAGCAGGGCCATGGTCCTTACCAAACAGCCGCTAGTTCAGCCAAACATTTTCCACTTAGCGGCCCACGAAACCCCCAGCTGTCTTTGCTCTTTTCCCTTGTCCCACAGCCGAGACTCTGAGGTTGCTGCCAAGAGGGGCTCAGTGACGCAGAAATCCCTGCTGTCTTTGCAGTGACCACCTGGCCCCCTGGACCACTCTGAGCTGCTCTCCCTCAACACAAAGGGGGGATTCCCAGCGGAGGGGAGCTGCGGAAGAGTGTGTGTGTGCATGTTAGCAGAGGGGTATGGGGGAGGAGGGTGTGAGTTGAGGAAGGGAGGGCAAAGGGAAAGAAAAAGGGAGAGGGAAGAGAAGGAACAGAGAGGAGAGGGAGGAAGTGAAGAACACAGAGGAGGGGAGAGAATATCCACCCAAAGGTAGACGAGAGGAAAGATCACCTCAGGCATTTTATCATACTGGCCTTCGATCTTTTCATCTGAAAAATGGGACCAATATCGCCTCTCATGCAGGATGATATACGATTTGATATCATTCATTCAACAAGAACTGACCTCTTTGCTGGGCTGCGTGTTCACCGCGGTGAGCTCGGCAGAGGCAATGCTTAACCCACGGTGCTCTCTGTCTATGGCACAAGTGGGCGGCCAGCCCAAGCCTGAAGCCTGACACAGGGCAGGTGCACAGGGTTGTCACCGGGATCCAGTGGGAGAGGATGGAAGATGGGACAGAAGTGGGCAAAAAGAGAGCTCATTTGTTCAATGGTCTGTCTGTACCACCTGCCTCAGACGCCAGAGGGCAGAGCCCCGCTTAAACCATCCTCTAACCCTAGTGGTGACCTCAGGGCCTGGCCTTTAGCAGATGTGCAAGAATGATGTGCTGAATGAATGAATCCAAACAAGAAATACAGTGGGAGGGAGGAGGGGAGGCAGAGAGAGACAGAAATGCAAAGAGAGACAGAGACACAGAGACACAGAGAAAGACAGAGACAGAGAGAGAAAGACAAAGGTGGAGGGGGAGAGAGGGGAGAGACAGGAGGAGGAGGCCCACCTGTCTCTAAGTGTTTCCCCTCCCACACTCAGCCCGTCTTGCAAACACCAGACCAGGAGACGGCCACACCCTAATGCTGGACTCTTCCGCTCTATCTTTATAAATACTATAAACCTGGGGAGTGATGAAGAGGAAGGAGCCTGCTCTGTGGCTGAGGATGGAGGGCTCCACGAGGGAACGCCTGGCTATGTGCAATTAATGAATTCTGAAATTGCGTGTGAAAAAAATTGCACGCAATTTAAATAAATTATAAAAGCTCAACCTCTGAAATTTCTGGAATACAGCAGTTTGAACCAATTGCTGAAAAATTAACTGACCACAGAAAGCTAAGCCTATTGGTGCAAATGAGCTCTGAACCAGGGTTCCAGTAACCCAGCCCTTTCTTGTTCCCATTTTCAGACTGAACAATGGAGGTTCTGCAAACACAGTTAAGAGACTGGCAGGTTTTGGACTTGGTGCCACTTGTTCTTAATCTTCCATGTCAATGAGCCCTGAGGCAAGTGGACAGAAGCCCAGCACACCGTGTCTTGTCTTACACAGAGAGCAAAGCAAAGGACCAGGAGGTTCTGCCATGCCAGTACTGACCTTTGGACCGGGGAGTCCCATGGGGCCACCAAAGCCCTTTTCGCCCTAAAGGAAGAAAGACAAAAGAATAAAAAAGCAAGTAAGCCTCTAGTTTGAATTCCTTCCCCCTCCTCTCACCACTGTCACAAGCCTGTCACTTTAGTAAGCACAGTGCCACCCCTGGGGCAGCACGAGCAAAGTGGCTGCCTGGAGCCGAGAGCCCTGCTCTTGTCAGCAAACGTCCCTGTCCCCGGCAGCTTTGACAGCCTCCAGATGCTGTTATTGGCGGATGAAAGGGAGAAGCACCGAATGTTCTTGCTTATGTAAGTGAAAAAGTTGAACATGTAGAAGAGGAGAGCAGAGCGGTGGTTACAAAGGGCCGCAGAGCCAGGGGTACCGACATGGGGGTCAAACACTATCTGACCCAAGGATCCACTAATCCAACATGTCAAAGGGTTCAAGTTGGAGTTAGACGCAAGTATTTGAGATGACAGATGTGTCAATTAGCTTGATTCGATCATCCCACATTGTATATATTATTACAGCATCACTTTGTACCCCATAAATACATGCAATCATAATCTGTCAGTATCTGATATAAATAAACAAATAAATAAATAAAGCCAAAAAACCCAAAATGGTATCCATGGGCTATTTTTACCAGACTATACCATAACTTCAATTAAAAAGAAAATTGTTGCCTGCTATTGGTTCAAGTAATTATTGTTCACTAAACTGCAAAACAAGTCATATCTATAAACTATCTCACGATATAAACTTCGTTCAGGTTTTAAAATGTGCAAACATCTTGTTACTGGATTTAAAAATGTGATCTGTAAGTTGTGGATACATGTACACATTGCCATACTGAAAACGAAAGCAACCATGATTCATGTAATTTTAAAGGTGCAAATATCACCACATTAATGAAAAGTGACACTGCATGCATTTACGTGTACACACTAACTGCTACCAACAATCTACACTGTTTCCACAGTTGCACACTTGGCTACTTCAGGAACATATATTTTTTAAATGCACTCACAGATGTCATTTGCACATGCAAATGAAGATGAATATGTGCGCCTGTGTGTTCCACCTCACAGGGTGCCCACGAGAATGGCTTGTGCACGGTCCAGGCTCATCATGACGTTTGGTTACAGAGATGTAAGCGTGGACCCAAAAGGCATCAAGCTGACCTACCCAAATAATCAAAATGTTCTGCTAACTGAATGGAAGACTTAAACCACTGGAAACAAAGTCTGCCTGTGGCCAGAGTTCTGCCTCCTAGGAAAGAACTCTGGGACTTCCTGGGCCCCTAGTGTTTCACTTTCTGTAGAAAAGAAGCCACAGGTTCCTAAGAAGATCATTTTGAATATCTTCCATGTGGACAGACTTCTTTGGGGGAAGGGAGAGGCAGGTCACCCTTCCAGCCACTTGAGCCTGGGAAGTGGCCTGATGTGAGTTCCCTGGGGCTGAGCTGGGCTCGGAGCTCCTAGTTCCCTAACCAGAGAGAAGACTACAAGAGTTTTGAGGGCCATATTCTGTTTGTTTCAAAACCTTGATGCACAATGCAGTGCCAGGAGACAGCAGGTGTTAATGTCCATGGTCAGAAATGAGGAATGATGGAGTGCAGAAAGGAGTGGGCTATCATGTAATGCCGCGCTGGGCATGAGGATGTGTAAGTTGATTGATAACCTTCAACAGCCAGACCTTGTCCTGTCAAGAGGAAGAATGGGTGTGTTCCTTTATCCCTCCCTCCCATCTGTCCATCTGTCCATCTCTTCATACCCTGGTCTGCCTATCCATCAATTCAGCCATTATTTAATGGGCTACTCTGTGCCAGGCTATATATCAGTAGCTGAAAATACAGACATGTGAGGATTCAATCTCTGCCACCTGGAACTTAGGATTTTATGGACATAAAGACAAGGAGACATGTTCAATCCAAAGTGATAATTGTTATGGTAGATGGAAGCACAGGAGGGAAAAGGGACACCGTGTCCTGGAAACAGCAGGTGCTGAATACACAGTTATTGAATGGATGGATGGTGAATAATGCAAGGAAAGAAGTAAGGGAGGGGCGGAGGGAGGAAGAGGAGAGGGTAGCAAGGAGGGAAGAGGGAAATTACGCAAATGATAACGTGTTCAGAACAGAATTCCTTGGGGATGTCTTGAAAGCAGAGCAGGCATCAGGCAGGCAAAAGAGGCGGGGTGGGGAGAGATATTGGTGGGGATGCCACAGGTGCCAACGCCAGACGCAGGAAAGATCCTGACCCTCCAAGGTGCCAGAAGAAGTTCCTGCCTGGCCTGGACATTGGGAAGGGGCATGGAGTGAGACTCACCTAGGAGGGCAGCCGGGATGCAACATGGGTCAGGCAGGGTGGAGTGGAGAGAGGATGCGCCTAAGCCACACCAGGAGGGCAGTGGAGAGCCATGGTTGTGTGGAAGATGGAGGGGGGACAGCTTGACCCTAGGAGCCTTGGGCAGGACACACCCACGACATGGGGCTGGCCCTGAGGAGAATTCCGGGACTGAGCAGAGCTAGATTTGCAGCTTGTGGTGCAGTCTGTGTGGGCATGGTGGCTAGTGATCGGAAAACCTGTGATACCATTACCCCTTATCCTTCCCCTCTGGGATTCTTAACCTAAAACACAGATTCAAAAGGATGTGGGGTTTGACAGCTGCTTCAGTTATTTCATTGACACGTGAGGACGGGATCAACAGCCTGGCTGTGGCGGGTCTCAGCCTGCCAAGGGTGGCTGGAGGAGGGGCAGCTGCCAGGCGCTGTGTGTGCATGCCCTGGCTCCGCCTCTCCTCCCTCATCCCTAACCCGGGCCCCAGGCTGGGGGCATCTTCCCGTCACCCACTGCCCAGAGATGGCCTCAGCTCACAGTGCAGCAGAGCCGGCTTCTGGTTCGCACCATCAGCAAGTTGGGGCAGGCTTTGATGCCCCAGGTGGCTGAGAGCTCCTTGAGGGCCCCTGCCTTCCATGTCTGGATCTCAGGACAGAACACAAGGAGGAAGGCCAGGCAAAGGAGGACAGAGGGGGAAGGAGGAAGGAAGCAAGTCCGTTTCCAGGACTGGCCGTGGAAGGAAAGCTGTCACTGGAAGAACTAAAGAATGTCCACACCAGCCAACTCCAAACACCATTTCAGCTTTCTGTCTGCACACTCCTCATCCGTAGCAGAGTTGCTGAGTGCCTTCTGCATGTGGGGGCGGGGGGGGGGACATGCCGCACACTGGAGATGACTGTCCCGGGGTCATCAGCCCAGCAGACTCCGTGGAGACCTTCCCAGCACACACCTACTGCCTGCCATCCTGGCGTTACTTTTTATGTTGCTTTTGTCAAATAGGGAAGATTTTTTTTTTCCTCTCAAGGGACTCTGGTCTACAGAAAAGAATAAATCAGAGCCTCAGGCACTGAATGAGACATTTAGTCTAATGGACAGTGGTGGTGGTATTCATAGAAATGCACAACTTTTTAAATTTAGGAACAAATACATAAAACTTTACCCATATATATACATAGATTATGGAGTGTGGCTAATTAAAGAAAATGTCAAGAAGAAAGGAATGAGAGTGTGTTCCTGAAAAGCATGTCTAAATTCTCACTCATTGTCTTCATCTGAGTTTTATTCTCGAACCAAATCCAGTTTGATTTGGTTGCACTTGAGTGCAGAGGGCACAAGTAGGAGCCAGATATACCTCAGGAAGACATGATTATGAACTTTGGGAAAATGCTAATTAGAGTTGGGTCTGAGGATCTCCCCTTCCAGTGCACACAGAAGTCAGGAAACGGGCAGTCTGAGGAACAGGAATGTGCTCTGAGCTGAAAGTGGTTGAGAGCCCATCCTGCCCTGGCAGACCACGTACATGATGAGAAACTCCCACCTCCCCTGCCTAGGGTGGTGCCGACCAGCCCTGCCCTGCCCAGCACTGGGCTTCAGGCTGGGAGCTGAGCGTGGACTGTTGATGGTACCTTTTCTCCAGCCGGACAGGAGCAGTTGATGGTCTTCAAAAACCCAAGCTGTTCACTGCCTGGCGTGGGAGGCTGCTGGGGCAGAGGTGGAGGTTCTGTCACCACAGTCACCTGGCACTGGAAGGAAAGCTCAGTGGGTCAGAACTTGGTATTCACCCAGCAAACATGCCCCGGTGGGGCAGTGCGGGGCACAGTCTCTGGAGCTTCCTGGGAACCAGTAGGTGAAGAGGACCTGGAAAGCCCCAAGGATGCCCAAATGAGAGAGAGGGATGAGGTCACAGGTGATCGCAGGTTCCTGGCCCTCCCAAGGCCTTGGGGCAGAGAGGCCTGGCCAGCCTGGGCTCAGTCCCTTCACTGGCTGGCTCAGCCACCTGTAGGAACCCCTGAAGCCCTTGGGCCTCAGTGTTCACCTCTGTAGAGTGGGGACAACAGTGTTTGCATCATTAATGAGATAACACAGGAAAAATTCCACTTCACTGTCTGGCACCCAGTAGGTGCTCAAGAATTCCTTCTCTCCTCACTTTCACCTCCTCTTCTTCGTCCTCGTCCCTCTCCTTCCTTCCCTCCCCCGTCTCCATGACCAGGTCCATCTGACTACAAACCCCCAGCACCTGCTGTATACCTGTGTACCCTAAAAGTCCTGAGACAGGCACGCTGATTGAGTCCATACTGTGTCCCGGGGACTGGGCGAGCCAAGCGCTGTATGTGGATTCCATCCTTCAGCCCCAGAAGCAAGCTCGACCATGATTCCCATCTTTTAAGCAAGGCTTGTAACCAGGATGTGGCAAAGAGGCCTCCGAGAGAGGCCTGAAAAGGGGAGGTGGTGAGGTCCTGGAGGGGGCAGACCCTGCACAGAGGGTTGAAGGAGAAAACTCTGGTCTCTTGGGCTGTCCGTGCTCTGGCCCCGCTCTCACTGACCAGCCCAGGGCCTCCCCTCCTGTGGGCCAGTCAGTGCTCCTCAGGGACAACCTCCCAGTGCTGGGCCTCATCACTCAGCCAGCAGTATTGGTGTCACACTAATGACAGCCCGGACTGCAGCAGTCCCCGGGGGACCTGCATGAGCTCACCCCAAACCCACACTCTATGTAGCCAAGAATTGGAACCCAAGCCACGACCACCGGGCTCCTTCTCAGGCCACATTCTGATGGGGGACGTCCCGCTGACCCCAACCACTGTCCCTGAGCCCTGGACAGCCCCTCTCTGGAGCCCACACACACACTTCCTCCTGGCCTCTCCGTGCAAGAATCTTTGCTCACCGGACCCGAGGGGATATCACAGCAAGTCTCCAATTCCGCGTGTCTCGAGTCGCAGTAGATCACAATCCGCTGCAGGTCAAACTGGAAAAGAAAACAAGGAGAGGGGATGAGTTTTAGGGATTTTGGAACCTAAAACCTTCATGGTTATAGCAGGCCCTGCCCAGGTGTTGGGTCCCACTGCCTCTCTGGGCATCTTCCTGGTGCCAGGCTGGGCCACTCCCACCGTGGGCCCCATGGCCGGACCTCAGATGGAGCCGGGCATCATCTACTCACTCCCGCATCCCTTCGAGAGGTGAGAGCTCCCGAGCCAGGACTTCAGGGAGTATATTAAAGTCCAGTGTTTCATTCTACTCTGAAGGTGCTGTGGCCTCCACCCTTGGCCATGCCCACGGGCAGGCACCACCCTCTCTCCCCGCCATCTGCATTGCAGGCGGTAAAGCCCCTTAGGGTCACCGCCCCAGCAGTCCCCACGCGCTCCACCTCTCCCGTTTTCAACCTCTCCCACACCTCCACACGGTTAAGTGTACTTCTGAAATTAAAACTTGCTGATATCACCACCTTTAATATCATTGCTCCTTAAATTTAAAAACTTAAAACATAAAAAATTTAGATGTAAAGGGGCTGTGGTGTTAAATATACACCACACACGTGCACACATTTCGCTCTCTCTCTCTCTCTCTCTCTCTCTCACACACACACACACACACACACACACAAATCTAAAATAAAGCCCAGGCTTCCCGACACCCCATGTGTATCTCCCTTCACTCTGCACTCGCACTCTACAACAGCTAACCTCAGGTGAACCCAGAGAAACCACGTGATCCCCACGTTCATGCCTTGGCACATGGTCTCTCTTCTAGAAAAGCCCTTGAACAATCTCCTAGTCACCATCCAATCCCATGCTCGAACATCCCCCACTGTGGTGGTTTCTAAAATCTGCCCACAGACTCTATGACATTCTTCCCTTCAAGATGTGGAGCTAAGTTCCCTCCCCTGTGTGCAAGTGATGCTATGTCACTTCCAAGGTCAATCGGGTCATAAAAGACTGGCTTCCGTCTTGGGTGTGCTCATCTCACATGCACGCTCTCTCGTATCACTCACTCTGGGGGCACCGGCTAACGTGCTGGGAACTGCCCTGGGGACAGGCTCATGTGGAAAGAAACTAGGGTGGCTCCAACAATACACTGGCGAGAAACCGAGGCTCTCAGTTCAACAGCCCACAGGAAGCTGCCCACGGCCAGCTGGGTGGGCTTGGGGGTGGATCCTTCAGCCCCCCAAGCTTGAGATGACAGCAGCATTGGCCAACAGAATGACAGCAGCATCAAGAGACACTCTGAGAACCTTTCAAGTAAGCCACTCCCAGGTCCCTGAACCACAGAGTCTATGAGACGGTGCACATCTGTTGTTTCGCTCTGCTTCTGTAGGGGGCAGGGTCATTTGTTACACAGCCGGAGATAACAGGTGCACCTCCCTCCACTGTCAAGAAGCGTTGATGAGCCCCTCTTCTCTGCCCTGTCTGCACCTTGCGCACACAGCAACACGGGACACGGCAGACTGCAGGGTAATTATGCATCTACACGTCCACTTTCCTTCCTGCTTCAGGACTCTTGAGAGCAGGGACCGAATCCCAGGCATGGCTGCCTTCTTAAGCACATCACTGAGGCTCTTGGCCCAGTAAAGGGGATCCCGATAAACCCCGGCTCCTCCCAGGCCCTGTGCAAGCTCACCCCTCATCTGCCAGGCTGGTTCCAGCACCTCCTGACCCACGTCCTGCAATGGTCCAGGCTCTTTTCCCTCACGCCTTGCCTGGAGGTGACCACGCCAGAATGGCACTCCCTCACTCCACTGCCCCCAGCTTCCTGCACGTCACCTGTCACAGCACTTGACACAACAGATCATTCTGTCTGTTTCTTAGCTCACTTTTTACAGAGTCTCCCCTGCTACAGCATAAACTCTGTGAGGGCAAGGCTCTCCTCTCCTTCCCCGTGTCCCCAACACTGGAGCAACTCCTGACACGGAGCAGATGTGCCATTAGCACAGCATCCGTGGCTGAGTGGATGAACCGATGAGTGGATCGGGGTTTACCAGGGGGAGCAAGAGCTGGGGCAGAGGGTGAGGGAGCCTCACGGTGCTGGACACTGATGCCAAGTGCCTGGGCCGGCCCAACCCCGCGCTCTTCTCTGGCCCCTCAGCACATGGACAAGGCACACGCGGTCAGCTGCTCTGCCTCATCCTCTTGGCTTTATGAGGTGCCCTTTGAAGTATAACCCTCACCCCACTGCCTTTATTCAGCAGAAACAATAACCATTCCATTCATCCGTCTGTTTTATTTCCTGTAGAGACACCAGCCAGATACAGGGGGAAATGACAGAATGCAAAGTCGTGATGTTGAATAAAGCCTATTGTCAGAGACAATCTGCTTTCTTCATTAGCACACACACTCCAGCAGCTGGGTCACCTGGCAGGGCCACAGGGACAGGGATGAAGAAGAGACAGGCAGGGCTGTCAGGACAGGGCCCAACTGGCCCGCACGCCCAGGTGGAGAAAGTGAGGCCAGGAGCCAGGAGGGCCTCTTCCCAGGTGCTGAAATCCCACCATGCTCCCAGCCGCCCTCCTCCCTTCTCCCATGTCCCTCGCCCATGGCCCCGGACTCCACCTCCTGATATCCTCTGCCCCACCTGTCCGAGAGCCTGCTCACGCTTCTGCCTCCACCATTCTGGGTTGAACTACTGCATGGGTGGGCTCCCTGGTCCCCAGCTTCCCTCATGTCCCTCCTGTTGGCAGCTTGGTGATGATTAGCGAGCCTTTGCTGGCCACAGTGCGGGAACAGACCAGGAGTGCACACAGCTGGAAGTCCCTGGCTCTACTGGCCTCCCTGCCTCTCCCTTCACCTGTGTTTCCAGCCCTACCCCTCACAACGCTGCTTCCACCTCAGGGCTCCTAGCTCTGCACAGACAAGTCCTAGTCACCCTCTAAGGCTCACCCCAGGAGTCGCTTCCTCCAGGAATCCGCCCTGCCTCCCACTCCTACCTTCCGCATACAACTACCCTGCTCATCTATCCAGTCCTGTAACAGCCGATGTTTATTTCTACGTGGAGCTTATTAACTAGACTGGAATGACCTCAGTGTGAATCTTTCTGCCATAGGAAACTACAGGTTTCTTAAAGTCAGAGATCTTTTCCTACTCATTAAGCATAATGGTGTTGAGAGCCCGTGTCTCAGACACAGGAAGTGATGAACAAGACAAAAACAGCAGTCACTGTTCTCCCAGCGTAGATGGTCAGTGGCTGCTCGACCACACAAACCGCTAGGCAGCAGCAAGTGCGCCCTTGACGCTGCTGATACGGGCTGCGGTGCGGAGGACGTGGGCTTTGGGAGCTGGGATTGGACGCGCATCCCCTCCATCCCTGGCTAGCTGGATAATTTGGGGCCACTTAAAATATTCTGTGGTTATCTGAGTTATACACTTGGCAGAACTCAAAGTATCCACTTAAGGTCTGTGCATTACACTCTGTATAATTATACTTCAGTAAGGAATAAAATAAAACAATTATCTGGTGAATTAATTTAGCCTCACTGAGCCAAAGTTTCTTTATTTTAAAAAATGGGGACAGTTTAGAAACTTTATAGGTGTTATAGAAATCAAATCTTATATTTTTAGTTTCCAGATCAAAGTAGGTATACATATAATTAGTATTAATATAATGAAAAAGTGTTAGGCTACAATTACACAAATATGCAATTATAATAATACTATTTGCTACTATTTGTTAAGTACTTTTTATGCATAATGAGTATTTCCACATGTTTTACTCAGCCTATATCTCTTTATCCTGCTAATAATAAATTTACTCTCACCAATAATGAATCTACTGCCACATTTCACAGACAAGGAGACTACAGCTCCAAGGTTAAGCCCTTTCTAAGATCACCCATGAGGTCCCATTCTCGCCACCTACTCAGCCCCTGCCTTCCCCTTGGCCAGTCTCTCAGAAGTCACCCCCAATGCAGGATGAGTCTGACTTCTGTTTATTTGTTCACCCAGAACATGTCCAGATGTGGCAAAAGTCACCTTTCTGGGAGGCCCTCTATTTCTAAGAGTGTGGGGCTCCTGCCCTCCACGTTCCTCCACTTCAGTACCAAGAACAGGCCCCTGGCCAGCTAAGCTGGAATGCCTTCTTTGGGGAAATTGCTCCCATGCAATGACCAAGACTCCAAGGCACCAAGCACTCATTGCACAGGCTGCAGGTTAACTAGAAGACACAGAAAGGCCCATGATCGGTGCCATCCACAGTTAGAGGGTTGACTTGGCACAGAAGCTATGGGACAGGAGGTGGGAGAGGCAGGGGCTGGGCATCTGAGGGACCAGAGGGCACAGGGCTCTGTGGGAGCCCCAGGGAAGGGCATCCAGCAGCTGTGTCTGTGTGTGCACCTGTGCCTTGGCTCCCAGCCCACCTCTCCTCCTAGACTGCGTGGGTGCAGATGCAGGGGTCATCTCTTCTCTCTCATTTTCAGAATAGCTAAGATTCTTCATGGGCTCCCTATGTGCCTGACACTGTTCTGACACTGTGTGAGGATAATTCCAATGATCCTCACAACCTCATTATCTGGTGGTGCTAGGGAGACAGTGAGCATCTTAACAACCAGGACGCACACGCTTGGCCAATCAGAAGGGGCCTCCTGTGCCTGGCCTTAACCTTCACTTGCTGGGGAATGGGGCAGTATGGGTCACCCCAGGAAAGGATAAGAGCCAGGGCTGCTGAGATGCAGATGGGGAACTGGGAGCTCAGAGAAGCTGCTATTTACCAACCAGCAGGGAACTATTTCCATATTTTAGCAACAAACATGATACTCGTGCACAAACCGCAATTCAGTCCTGGTTATAAAAGAACAACAGTGTCCACAACCAAACCTGAGGATTTGAGGCATTGAGTAAAATTTCTAAGGATACCCAGGGATGGAACAAGGATTTGAATCCAGGCAAGCTAGTTCCATGGCCCACCTTCTTAATCACTGTGTTCTCCTGCCTTTAACACAGCTGAGAACTCACCACATGCCAGGCACTGCTGGGTGCTATATACACATATTAGTTAACACACTCAAACACTGACAGGTGTGAGTCACTGCATCCTTTCTACAGATGAGAAGACAGACGCTCAGAGAGATGAGACCACTGGCCCAGGTGTTTTAGTTTAGGACACTCAGACACATTTATTTAAGAGAAAGTAGGATATTCGTTTTATTTGAGAAGCACTGGTACCAAGAGTTGGGAAGGGAGTCGGGGAAAGGAAGCCGGCCAGCAAAGGGTTACTATCAATGCTGTTAGCATTGTGGGTGTCTGCAGTTTACACCTGCTGGAGAAGGCGGGAGCCAGCAGAAAAAATGGGAGTCAGGATGCCAGAGCTGGGCGAGCTGGGGTATTGACACTCCCAGTCCTGGGCCAGCGGCTGTCCTGGGACACTGGTACTTGCTTGCTATTGGTGGCACTGTCTCTGCAGCCAGAGAGTCCTCAGGCTGAGATGCAAGTGCAGGCAGTCGGCAGCACAGCCGGCCTGTCCTGCAATGGTGAGGCCTAGGGGGGATGTACGTGAGGCACTGCCACGTCTCAGGTCTGATTGCCAGTCCCCTGCTTAGGGATCTACTGTATAACAGAGGTGGGCACCTTAGAAGGCATGGAATCCAATCCTTTTCCTGTTTCCAGAACCTCCCAATACCACCACGATTGTGTGATGAAGACAGTGGTGGTGTGTGTTCACGATCTTAATGATGGCTAGCATTTCCTGAAAACTCATGTATTCTTGGAAGTTCTCCATGACATGGCATTTAACATCATAACAATCCTGTGTAGTGAGCACTAATTTTTCCCACTTTCCAGCTGAGGACCAACGAGGCAAGAGTGGAGCTTGGACTTCAAAAAACAGTTTCGTTTAACTCAAAGTTTAGAACATGCATCTTTATGGATGCGGGGCTACTTCCTAAAGTTGACTCTTGTTTCCAGGAGACTTTTAACTCAAACATAGTCTCCTAGAACATTGAACAGAAATATAAGAGAAATATCATTGTTGGATGTTCTGGAATAGGGGTTAGAAAAATCTAATCTTGCTTTGTATCTTTGGATATGGGTGTTATTCCCTCTGGGCCCGGTATCCTTATCTGCAAAGTAAATGTCAGTCTGGATGGGTTGTTCTCTGGGTTTCTCACAGCTCAGCGGTGTCAGTTTCAGGGACTGTCATTCAGGGGCTGACCGCAGAGCCCATGGAGCCCACCAGGCTGCATCCCAGCCTGGCTGCCCAGCACCAGAAGAAATTAAGTCAATCACTTTATGTTTCTGGGTCAGAATCTCCCACCTATAAAATGGGAGTAACACCCCCTGGACTGGCCTGTATTTAGGGTTAAGAGAGGTATGTCTGTGACCCAGGAGAGATAATAATGATCCCTGTGTCTATCATGAATATTCCATAGCTCCATCTTCTCCAGCGCCCGTGGGCATTACCTTAGCCGAGGGGCGGTTTGTACATGGGCCTTGGAGACAGGCTGTGAGAGTGGCCACCGTAACTGCCGTTGGCCAGCTTTATGATCCTAGAGGAGTCTCTCACTTTTCTAGGAGTGTCCCTCTCTTCATCCGTGAAACAAACGCGTTCATTGTGTCTACTTTCTAAGGTTGTAGAGGAAAGTTGATCAGAACTAGGGTAAAGGAGCACTTTGGTGCAATGCCTGCCACAGAGTCTGTGCCCAATTAGCTAGAATTAGCTGGAATTAGGCAGACTGAATAATGATTTTTACAGCTTTATTTTGATTTTTACTATTTTTTGTTTAATTTGGTTCCACATTTATCATCTGCTTTTATCCCCTCAGCAACTGCACATAAAAACAAAAAAAATGGTTCCCATTTCATAGATTAAACAAATAAGCAAACAAAGCCTGAGAAACACGAGCAGCGTGTGACATCCACGGTGCCACGGCAGCTGGCTGGAGCCTGAGTATCACATCCTGCCTTCTCTCCACCCCACACTCTCTCCCACCTACTACCCCGCCCAGCTCACTCTTGTCTTATGTTTAAAAATCTACATACACAGGGAATGTTTATGACTTATTAGTTAACAGAGAAAGTTATAAAAAATTTTATAACCTTGTTTATGATGTCTTTGCTATAAAGCCAGTTCTTAAATCATTTTTTACTCAAACTTACTCAATGTTTTTTTTTTTATGGTTTATGTTCAACAGACCAGGAAATAATATTTGCAACATATATAACAAATGAGCAATTGGTATATGGAAAGATAATCTAGAAATCATTAAGAAAAGAAAAATAGCATAGTAGTAAAATAGGCAAATGATATGGCCCGGCATTCATCAGTGAACGCACGGAAGCATTTCCAGCCTCAATGGTAATCCGGTGAATGCAGACGAAAACCATAATAATATCCTTGTAAGCTCATCAAATCAGCAAAACAACAACAAAGCATTTATATATATATAATACACACACACACAAATATACATATACACATATATAAGGATTTAAGAAAATAAGATATTCATGCATTGCTGGTAGATATATAAATGTCGCTGTGTAGAGAAATTTGAAATATGCGAAAAATTTGAAAATTATATACCCTACAGCCCAATCATTTAAGCTGAAGATACATACCCCAGAAAAACGCTCTCAATTCATCTGCCACTCAAGCCTAAAGGGCAGGTGTTACTCGCATTCCTCAAGAGGAAAGTGCATGGAGCGCTGCCTCCGCTTTCAAGGCCCGAGGCTTGCTCATTGTGACAATGATACATGAGAAACAATCTAAATATCATTTACAGGAGAATGAATGAACAAAATATAAAATAAAGTATTATGAATTAGATAAAAGAAGGAACAAAAGTGTAGACACATAATTTTGAGTAAATAAGACAAAAAGCAAGATGAAGCTACACACAGTACATTATTCACATAAAGTGATCAGCGCTAAGGTGTTCACGTAGTAGTAATACTCACTGGGTGCCGGTCAGATGGTGGGTGGCGGGGGGTAAACCTGCAACTACTGGAAGTGGAGCGCACTGTATGGGGGAAGGGCACGCTTGTAGCCCTGGCTTGGGTGAGGCAAACACATTACATGTAACCAAAATGTTTGTACCCCCAAAATATCCCAAATTTAAAAAATTTTAAAAAAAAGAAACAAAAAAATCTGTCCTGTACCTAATGACACTGTATTTGATTATAGTTATGCATATACAAATAGAAGAAATGGTTCTGGAAAGAGCCATCCCAAGTCATTTCCTGTTATTTCTCAGGAAGGAGGGGATGCTCTTGGGCACGGTCGTCAAGGTTGACTTCAGCTTGAAGACAGCAGGTGTGGACGACAGTCTATGTGTGTGTGTTATGCATGTGCATACATACAGTGTATGTGTCTCTGTGGGTATAGATGTATGTATTTCTACAAGAAAGAAAAGAAAGAAAAATAAAAGGAAAGGAAAAAAGAGAAAAGAAGTAAAGAGGGAAGTGAAAGCATAAAAGGAGGAAAGAACATTGATGAAATCATGGTGGAAAGAAAGATACTGAGTTATCACCAGTTGTTGTCCCTGGTTGGTGTAATGAGGATGACTGTCATTTATTTTTCATATGCTTTCCTATATTTTTAAAATTCTCTATAATCAGGGAAAAAAGAAAAAACATCTTTATTTAAATTTACAAGAAACTTTATCCATCTACCTACACATATATATATATATTCCTTTGCATATATACATAAATACTTATGTGTATGTGTGTGACCTTTGCAGACCTGGGAGCTATCTGTCTCGAGAATTATCTATGAAGCCATAGCCATGTCAGCAGTATCCTTTCTCTCCTCTGTGGGTACTGGTGTCTGACCCAGTGCCTCGCACATGGTAGATGCTCCATACATACATGATGAGTGACTGATGGAATGGCTGGATGATTGAATGAGTGAAAGAAGGGGTGATGGTGAATTGGGGTTCCACCATGGCCATTTTCTGAGTCAGGGTCTTTCCTTCCATGACAGTCCATGGTGATGCCTGATTTATGGTCCATATAGGTGTGGGGGACAGTGGGACACCTAATTCCCAAGGCTCCACCCTGGAGGCCCCAGCACCTTGGCTGCAGAAGTCCCACGGGTACTCACGTCGATGGGCACGCTGTCGTAGAGGCGCTTGCCGATCACAGTCTTGCCCTGGATGTCGATGTTCTCCCGTTCCTTGATGGGCAGCGTCTGCACCAGTGCACAGTCAACGTACAGGGACACGTTCTGGGCCTGGATGCTCAGGGCGATCTTGTGCCAGTCCCGGTCAAAGAGGTCATCGACCCGGGGACCTCGGAAGACCACCCTAACAGCATCCTCCATGGCGCCCACAGAGTTGTACTCGACTGCCTTGTTCTCGCCGTCCAGCCGAATGGAGACCTGGGGAGGAGAGGACCAGAGACTCTTGAGCTGCACAGGACCAAGGAAGGAGAGGAGGATGGGAGGGGAAGGAGTCTGAAGTCAGACCTGGAAAACCTGAGTCAGATCCTGGCTGTGACTCTTACCAGTCAGTCACCTGCTGTCTGACCTTGAGCCAATCACTTCACATCTCTGAGTCGCAATGGTATTAATAATGTCTACCTTGCAGGGTGCTCTAAACTCTGCATTAAATAGAATAATTGAATTTATATAGTAATCCAGGAGTCAAAACTCAATTGCCTGGAGGGCTATGCAGGTAAGAGAGCTTTGGTGAGACTGCAAGGCAGCTGGCACAGAGTGGCTTGAGTCATGAGACCAACCAGAAAGCCTAACTAGTTCCAGTGTCTTTTTTTTTTTAATTTTTATTTCAGCATATTATAGGGGTACAAATGTTCAGGTTACGTATATTTCCCTTGCCCCACCTGAGTCAGAGCTTCAAGCATGTCCATCCCCCAGACGATGTGCACCACACTCATTAGGTGTGAATATACCCATCTCCTCCTCGCCCTCCCCTGACACACGATGAATGTTATTACTATATGTGCACTTAAGTGTTGATCAGTTAAAACCAGTTTGATGTTGAGTACATGTGGTGCTTGTTTTTCTGTTCTTGGGATACTTCACTTAGTAGAATGGGTTCCAGCTCTATCCAGGATAGTATAAGAGGTGCTATATCACTATTATTTTTTGTGGCTGAGTAGAACTCCATGGTATACATATACCACATTTTATTAATCCACTCATGTATTGATGGACACTTGGGTTGAATTTTATTAAAAAGTCCAAAAACAATAGATGCTGGTATGGATGCAGAGAGAAAGAAATGCTTATACACTGTAGAGGGACTGCAAATTAGTACAACCTCCATGGAAAACAGTATGGAGATTCCTTAGAGAGCTAAAAGCAGATCCACCATTTGATCCAGCAGCCCCACTACTGGGTATTTACCCAAAGGAAAAGAAGACTTTTCATCAAAAAGATACCTGTACTCAAATGTTTATTGCAGCACAATTCACAATTGCAAAGACGTGGTCTTCTATTTCTTGAGAATAGTTTCCTATGTTTGAGCCATGTATCCCTGAATCATCTTTAGAGCTTCCTAGGAATGTGGCTTTCCCTTCAATGTTTCTCTCTCTGGCACAATATAGAGCAAGGGGTGGCACAAGGGGTGGCACCCTTGTGAAATTTGTGTCCGCCAATACCAGGTGGGTGTCCTCAGGGAAGGTCTTCATATCTCAGATCCATCAGCAAGTCCTGTTGGTTCTGCTTTCAAAATACTTCCAGAATCTGATCATTTCTCCCAGTGTCACTATTCCTACCTGGTCTGAGAGAGCATCATCTACTGCCTGGGCTACTACTGTATTCTCTTAATCAGCTCCCCTGTTTCTAGGCCTGTGTATATCCCCATAGGCTGTTCTCAAACAAAAAGTCCCTACACTAACCTGATGAGGCTTTATGAGATCTGGCCTTCTTCCACCTCTGGAATCTCATGGCTAACTACCCATCTACACACACACACACACACACACACACACACACATACACACACCACTCTCTGCTTCAGCCACACCAGCCTCCATCCTGTCCCTTTGTCACATCTGGAATGAGTGAATGCCCCTCAGTTTCCCCAGATAACAAATGGGTGTTGACACGTAGCAAATGAAACCAGGATCATCTCTACCTGTATATTAACGTCTCCATCTACAGAGCCATGATGACTGGCATAGTGCATGGCCATGCCACCAACACCACTGTGTGCACAGATCACCTTCTTGCAGGCCTTTATCCATTTTTTTCTGCATAGAAACACTATCCAGCATTTCCCCACAGCGTGGAGGTGACCATCACGGGCACATCCAGTGAGGGGCCGTCAACCATGCCTGGTTTGATGATAGTGAATTGCCAGGGGCCTCTTTGGAAATGCACCTCATCTATCAGGGCAGACTGAGTCTCTGCTTGGCTCTGTGGTATTTCAACCCACGGCTCATTCTGCCAGAAATAGAGAGCATGCGGACACGGCAGCAGTGAGCACACACAGCCCTGCAAATGCCATGAAGGAAGAGAACCCAGACTGAGGGGGTGGTGCAGGCACACCCCACAGGAATGTCATGGCAGGTGCCCAGCCCTGCTGCACCAGACCCTGAGAAACTGGAGAAAGAAGCCCTGTGCAAACGAAGAGGGAATTGGACAGGAACACAAGGAGCTGCCGGCCCTCCAGAAAAGCTGCCTCTGGAGAAGAAACCCTCCTCCTCGGTTCAGCCATCCACCCACGCTTAGGAAATCAGGTCTCTCAGCAGTCAGGTCTGAAAAAGTCTCTGCATCTCTGTATGACCAGGGATGCTACAGAAAACTATTCCAACAGGACAACTGACCCCACAGGCTTAGAACATGAGCCAGCTGAGCCTGTGGTTAAAAGCACAGACATGGGAGCCCAACTGCCTGGGTTCAAATCTCAACTCCTGTTCTTATTACCTGCGAAATGGGCAAATTTCTTAGCCTCTCTGTGGCTGTTTCTTCCTCTAGGAGATGCTAACAGTAGAACATGCTCATATGGTTTTTATGAAGACTAAGGGAGTTAAAATGTATAAAGCACTCAGGATAATCCTTAGCTCATGCTATGAGCATGTATGTTGACAAGCAAGTGCATGTCACACGAGGGTCTGGCTTGCACCCAGGAGAGTGAGGTCATTGTCTTGGAGGAGCTTCCTCAGAGGGTAGTCCATGAATATGGTTGCTGGAGTCCAACTGCTTAAGAATGTTTTTATTTTATTTCAAGGCCAAGTGAATATCTAGACAGTGTCTTCACATAGAAGGTGAGCAATGTCTCCGCACAGTTCTTTTTCCAGATGACAACAATATGGTTGGTCCATGAACTCTGAGAACAAGGGGATTTGGGTCTGGCAGAGAAAAATAGTATTGCTTTCATCTCAAAGGGACAGACTGTAGTGATGGCTTTAATTGGAAGATTTGTCTTTCCTCATTGGACTATGTGCTGTTGGAGGGTTGCTCTATCTTCTCGGGATCCTAAAGGTGAAACACACCAGAGGAGGGAGAAGGCAGGACTCAGAGCTTCATTCATAAGAAAACCGCAGGATCTCTGGGCCCCTACACACCAGACTCTCCATCTCTCTAGGCTCAGGACCAAGAGCCCTGGAGAAAACACGGGGAGGGAGAGGTGCCATCCCCTGTGACAGGGAAACAATGCTGGGGACCACTGAGAGGAGGCAGAGCCGCCCGTACCTGTGGGATGCCGTACTGGTCGATGACCTGCCAGATATACCAGTCCTCCTTCCGAGATGCTTTCCTGAACCGGAAGGTTGTGACAAAGGCATATTCATCAGGCAAACCTTGGGGGAACACGTCCCTGGAGAAAAATGGAGACAGACACACCGGGCTTAGCGCCAAGAGCAGGGAGCTGACAAAGGAAGTCCACACATCCTAAGTCATTACGTCCTGCCAATGTGACCTCCTGAACATGTCTCCAGCCCACCTTTTAGGCTCTCCTTTCTTGCCTTCTCCTGAGGGCAGGGCCACAAAGTGACCCTCTGTAGACCATCATCCATGGCCTCTTCATTGTCTTCCTGCAGCCACCCTCAGCACCTCCAAACTCCCTCCCCACCAGGTGTGCATCAGCTTCCATCTCTCCACTACCACTGAGACCAAAAACCTCAACGAGAAATGCCGCAGGCCCACTCCATGGATCGAATGCAGCAGGGCCTCCCCGGCCTCACCTCCCCCTGCCCCATTTGTTCTTATCTAGGCCAAACTGCTATGCCTTCATCCTGCTCGGTTCCCTGCCCCGTGCACCAAGATGCTATGGTGTGAATGTCTGTGTCCCCCAAAATCCGTATGTTGAAATCCTAACCCCTAAGGTGACAGTATTAGGAGATGGAGCCTTTGAAAGGTGATGATATCATGAGGACAGAGTGCTAATGAATGGGATTATTGTCCTTATAAAAGAGGCCTCAAGAAGCTTGTTCCCCCCTTCCATCATGTGAGGTGACAGTGAAAGGATGAGGATCTGATCTTTGACTTCCAGCCTCCAGAATGGTGAGAAATTTCTGTTGTTCATAAGCCATCCAGTTTGTGGTACTTTGTTATAGCAGCTGGAATGGACTAAGACACAGCACACCTCTTTTCTACACCAAGCCCTGGGTTCCCACCACACCTGTGGAGCCAGCCCCTCACCTGTGTGGTCCTCAACCCCTTGCTGCATCACCCCAGCCATTTCTGGAACTGCCTTTTCTCTTCCAAATTCAGTAATGAAAATTGCTAATTTCCTCCTTTGCAGGACTGGTTCCCCCACAGGTACTAAAATCCCATTCCTGTACCTCCCTTCTCAGAGCCTTCTCAAGCCAGCTGCTCATCTTCCTCTGCGCCATGAACAGAGGCGCCTGTGCTCCCTCCTGCCTCTCTGGAGTCAGCACATAACCCCCCATCCACAGCCAAAACCAAGCCTCCCCTGATGCACGTCCCCAGCCAGCACCTGCACAATCTCCCTCTTTCTCCCTTTCTCTGTCTCTTCCCCAATAGGGTGCTAGAAAAAAGTTATCTTCATCTCTCATTTCCCCATCTCTCCCCATTTCAACTCATGGCCACCTGTCTTCTGTCCCTTTGTGCTCCCCACATTATCCTCATGAAGTCCCCAGTGAGGAAACTCTGACAAATCCTGTCCCCCAGCACCCACCAGGATGCCAGCGGCATGGCAGGCACAGCATAAACATCGAAGAAATGAAGAACACTGAAAACTGTCAACACGCTGTTTCCATGGAGAAATCTTTCTTTCCCCAGTGCTAGTGCAGGGTCCACTACTTTTCCTGGAGGAAGCTTCCCAGACAATACCGATGTGGAGGCTGTCCTGTGCACCATAGGATGCTTAGTAGCACCCCTGGCCCCATCCCCAGCTGTGGCAACAAAAATGCTTCCAGATACTGCAAAATGTCCCCTGGGGGTGAGGGCAAAATCTCTCCTGGTTGAGAACCACTGATCTTTCCTAGACTTATATCCTATCAGAATGACGTTTAGCTTGCTTTTCCATAGTGTTTCTCAGATCCA
>CAUYSK010069617.1:0-24609 GCA_963575035.1 Avahi laniger
AATTAATTTCTTTCTATTTTTGGTAGAGATGGGGTCTCGCTCTTGCTCAGGCTGGTCTCGAACTCCTGAGCTCAGAACTATCCGCCCACCTCGGCCTCCCAGAGTGCTAGGATTACAGGCGTGAGCCACCGCGCCCGGCCCCGGGGCTGTTTCTTAATGCCCCTAACTCATTTTCTCATTTTTTGAGCCTCCAGCCTCTAAATTGACCCCTGGCCTGTCCACCAGCACCCCATCTTCCTCTTCAGCCTCTGGTGCCAGCTCTCCACCCTTTTGTCATCTCCCCCGACACATACACAGCCTGCCCTGACCCTCTTCCACGAACTCCTAGGAGTTCCTGGCTGATGTGGCAGGGATGAGGCTGGGAAAATGAGCCTGTGTGTCAGGGGCGGGAGCGGCCTCTGCAGAGCGTTCATCTTGTCTCAGCCAGACTTGAGCCTGTGGAATCTTAGAACTGTGGGATCTTGAGTCATTGCCTCTTCAAATCCACACATTTAGCCCCAGGATCACATTTATTCATTCAGTCACTCAATATTTATTAAGCACCTACTGTGTGCCAAATGCAGTTTAAGCGCAGGGGTGGAGCAGTAAACAAACTGACAAGCATGTCTGCTCTTACGGTGCTTACGGTCCAGCCGTGGGAGTGGCAGACAATAAATGTGATATGTAAATGCAATATAGAATATACCGGGTGCTGGCAAGGGCTGGAAAAATAGGTAAGGAAAAACCAGGCAAGGGACATTGCTGTTGGGAATGTAAAATGGCAAAGCCACTGTGGAAAATAGTTTGGCAGTTCTTCAAAAAGCTAAAAATAGAAATACCACGGACCCAGCAATTCCTCTCCTAGGTATATGCCCCAAAGAATTGAAAACGAGGACTTGAGCAGACGCTGGAACACCAGTGTTCATTGCAGCATTGCTCACAGTAGTCAAAGGCGGAAACAATCCAACTGCCCAGCAGTAGATGAGCGGAGAAACCAAATGTGATACCTACACACAATGGAATGTTATTCGGCCTTAAAAAGGAAGAACTGACATGTGGTTCCACATGAATAAGCCTCAGTGACATTACGCTGAGTGAAATAAGTGGTCGCCAAAAGGGTGAATACAGTTTGATTCCACTTATGTGAAATATCTATAATAGGCCAATTCGTAGAGACAGAAAGCAGATTAGAGGTTACCAGGGGCTGAGAAAGTCGGGTAATTGGGAGTTATTGCTTTATACAGAAGTTACAGAGTTTGTTTGGGGTTGTCCTAGATTTATTTCCAGGCCTGCTGTAACAATCGTCCCTTGTTCCAAGGGGAATTGGTTCCAGGACCTGCTTGGATACTAAAATCCATGGATGCTCAAGTCCCTGATATAAAATGGTGTAGCATTTGCATATACCTTATGCTCATCCCGCCTCCCTGCCCCCTATACTTTAAATCATCTCTCGATACAATACCTAATATAGTGTAAATGCTATGCAAATAGTTATACTTTTTTTTTTTGAGACAGAATCTCACTCTGTTGTCCCGGCTAGAGCGCCACTGTGTCTGCCTAGCTCACAGCAACCTCCAACTCCTGGGCTCAAGCGATCCTCCTGCCTCAGCCTCCCAAGTAGCTGGGACTGCAGGCGCACACCATAATGCCCAGCTAATTTTTCTATTTTTCGTAGAGATGGGGTCTCACTCTTGCTCAGGCTGGTCTTAAACTCCTGACCAGCTCCCAAGCAGAGCGTGATCCTCCCACCTCGGCCTCCCAGAGTGCCAGGATTGTAGGCATGAGCCACCGTGCCTGGCCCTGCTTTTTAAATTTTTATTATTTTTCATTGTTGTTTTTATTTTTTTCAGAATATTTTCTATCCTTACTTGGTTGAATCTGTGGATATGGAATCTGTGAATAGGGAGGGCTGCGTGTATCACAAATTAAGTGGCTTTAACTGACAGAAATTTATGTCCCAGTATTCTAGAAGTCTGAGAACAAAGTGTCTCAGAACTTGCAGGGTCTGAGAGCTTGCAGGGAGCTGGACCATGTGCCCTCCGAAGGTGTTAGGGAAGGATCTCTCCCAGGCCTCCCAGCTCTGGTAGTTCTTGGCCTGTGACAGTCACTCCAGCCATCGCATGGTGTTCTCCTTGTGTGCATGTCTGTGCCCAGATATCCCCTTTCTATAAGGACACCAGTCATATTGGATTAGGGCCCCTCCCTATTCCAGTATGACCTCATCTTAACTGACCTTATATCCAAGTAAGGTCACATGAAGAGGTCCTGGGGGTTAGGACTTCAAGATGGGAAGTTTTAGGTTCAACAGTTCAACCGGTAACAGGGTCATTATGATTTGGGAACAGATAGTGGTGATGGCTACACAACAGTGTGAATGTAATTTATGCCACCAAATCCTACACTTAAAAATAGTTAAAATAGTACATTTGATGTTATATATATTTTGTCAAAATAAAAAAAACTTTTTTAGGCCAGGTATGGTGGCTCATGCCTGTAATCCTAGCACTCTGGGAGGCCGAGGTGGGAGGATCACTTGAGGTCAGGAGTTTGAGACCAGCCTGAGCAAGAGCGAGACCCTGTCTCTACTAAAAATAGAAAGAAATTAGCCAGACAATTAAAAATAGAAAAAATTAGCTGGGCGTGGTGGCGCACACCTGTAGTCCCAGCTACTCGGGAGGCTGAGGCAGGAGGATTGCTTGAGCCCAGGAGTTTGAGGTTGCTGTGAGCTAGACCGACACCATGACACTCTAGCTCGGGCAACAGAGCAAGACTCTGTCCAGAAAAAAAAAAATTTTTTTTAAGATTAAAGGCAAGGGGGATGGAGCTAGGGCTGTTTGTGTGGGCACAGCGGGAGGCTCACCTAAGGTGTCAGGGAAGGGAAGGAAGGTCCTGAGGCAGCACTGGGGGAAGGGGCTCTGAGGCCGAGTGGAAGTGCCCTGGCCAGCCCACCCCAGGGGCGACCAGCAGCCCCGAGTGCTGCAGGCTAAGGCGTGAGAGCCTGCAGGTGAAGGGTCTGCTCACAGAGACCTTGCAGGCCACTACGGGGACTTTACCCCGAGGGGGTGGGGTCTTCCAGGCTGGAAGACTCTGGGAGCAGGGCGTGGAGGTCCTGCTCCTTTGGGAACCTTTGGGTCGGGACTTCTGGGTCGTGACAGAGCTCATGTTGGTAGGGCCGTTTAGGTGTCTCTCAGCAGAAGCAGGAGGATGCTCATGGCAGTTCCAGTGTGGACCTCCAGGTGGCGCCCCGGCTCTGTCCACCCTGCCCCCTTCACCCCTGCATCTCCCAAGCGGAGCGCCATTTTCTGCCCGGGAGGCAGGCTGCCTGGGTTCACATCCCGGCTCTGAAATCTCCCTGCTTTGAGACGGAGCAAATCACTTAACCGCGTTGAACCCGCTTTGCCTGGGAAGGAGCTAAATTGGTCTTTACCCGTCAGGGAGTTATTATGAGGATGAGATGGGGCAACACAGGGAAAGCATTGGCCCAGTGCCTGGCACATAGTAAGTGCTCAGTACGGGGAGATGTTGAGGTGATGGAGAATCTACCCTGGGCTGGGCCCTGGGAACACAGTGGTGGAAAAGAGAGAGAGCACCTCATGGTGCTCGTCTGGGTGACACGGACCCCCGTGAGATGGGCTGAGCTCACTCCAGCCCAGCCTGGAGTCAGGGGCCCTCTGAGGGGGTAAGTGGCCTACAGGATGGGTCAGGCAAAGAAAAACCATGGGGAGAGGGGGCAGCATGAACCCAGGCCCCTGGGCCTGGCACAGGGAATGTTCTAGAGGGAGCTGAGGGTGACAGAGTGGCCCGCTTGCAAAGGGTGAGAGGGCGATTCGGCCAGGGTGGGCAACAGAGCCCCTGAGCTGTGCAGAGGAGTTGGGCCAAGTGTTTTAAGCGAGAGGGGCGTTGGAAGCAGCAGGGACAAAGTGAGTGAGATACGTCTGGAGCCTGCGGCCACCCTCCCAAGTAGGGGAGGCCAGTGGCTTCTATATCCCGAGCATGTCTTCTTTTCTAGAAAGCGAAGAAGGGCTCAGCAGCCCCAGCCCCTTAGAGTACAGTCCTGGGGCCCAGCCACCATCACCAGGACCTGCCACATCCCCAGCACCTCCAGACCTGGACCCCGATGCAGTGCGGGGGGCCCTCCGGGAATTCCTGCAGGAGCTGCGGGGTGCCCAGAGAGAACGGGTGAGCTTGGGTTTGAGTGGCTCAATAGGGAACCGTGTGGCTAGGGGCTCTGGAGGGGGTGCAGGGTGTCAGAGCAGGGGTCTTCTGTCCCCCTACGTTGGGCTTCAGGACGAGCTTCGGGCCCAGACGAGTGCCCTGAGTCGCCAGCTAGCTGAGATGGAGGCCGAGAGGGACAGTGTGACCTCACGGGCCAGGCAGCTGCAGAAGTCCGTGGCTGAGAGTGAGGAAGGTAAGTGTGACTCCCAGGGCCCCGACTCTGCTCTCTTGTGTTCTGAGCAGCTGAGATAGGAGCCTGGGGAATCAGCCTGTGTCCCTGCCCTGGCCCTGTGACCAGGGGACCTAGTCCTGCAGGGGACCCTCCCTGCTCAGCTTCGCTCATGTCCAGACCCATATACCCTCAAGGGTGCAGACAGTCTGGCCTGTGGCGGGCATTCTGTGGCCTGGTTCAGGTCTTGGGGCTGCGCCTGGCCATGCCTGACGGGGCTGGGTGGCGGCTGCAGCCCGGCGCAGCGTCAGCGGGCGGTTGAGCGAGGCCCAGGCGGAGCTGGCACTGCAGGAGGAGAGTGTGCGGCGCAGCGAGCGGGAGCGCCGGGCCACGCTGGACCAGGTGGCCACACTGGAGAGGACCCTGCAGGCCACCGAGAACGAGCTCCGGGCCAGCCAGGTGGGCAGGAGCTGAGGGCCGGCGGGGGCGAGGGGCAGTCTGTGGGTGCCGGAGTGGGTGTCCGAGCCCTGCCCTTCGTCTCTCTGTGTCTGTCTGTCTGCCTGAGTGTCTCTGCAGCACGCTGCAGTGAGCAGCCTTCAATGTTTCCTACAGAAGCACGTTCCGATTCCATCATCTCGTTTCACTCGTGGTCACTAGGCTGTAGAAAAACAGCTTGGGCTTTTAAGCCAGACAGACCTGGGTTCAAGTCCTGGCCCTGCTGTTATTGGCCTTGGGCCAGTCCACTGTCTGGTTCTCATCTTCCTCATCAGGGAGAGAGGAGGCCAACAGTTGTCTCCCAGAGATGATGCACGTGAGCTCGCCACACGTGGCTGGTGCTCAGGGGCCTCTGTTTTATGTCTCTTATAGCCACACACGTGGTGTTCTCAGATTTTTATGTGTGCTCGGTGGACATCTGTGTTCACCTGGTGTACCTGTGTGTGCGCGTCTGTCTTTGTGTCTGGGCAGGAAGCCCAGGCCCTGGTGGTGACCGTCCAGGCTGCCTTCTCGCAGCGGGAGCCCCCTCCTCCCTCTCCTGTGCCTCGGGCCCTCCAGTGCCGGCCCCCGGACTCAGCCCCTGCCTCTGGCTCTGGGCCGGGCTTAGCTGGATTGTTGTGTCTGCGGCTTCATGTCTGGCCTTGGGCCCAGCCGCAGGGGCTGCAGGCAGAGGCCAGGAACAAAGCTGGGCAGGAGCCAGAGTGGGGGCCCCTGGGCCCAGACAGGGCAAGGTTGGGGCTCAGAGCAGGGGGCAGAGGGGCCAGGCTCGGGGTGGGGACTGGGGAGGCTATAATAACACCCTCCTTGACCCACCCATCTCCAGGATAGTAACACGAATCGGAGGACCCCGATCTGTCTTCCTATCCTGTCTACACCCGCCGGACCTCCTTTACTGCTGACCACTGTGCGGGGGAGGGGATCATCCCCTCAAACCCTAGGACAGTAGGGCCCACCCAGGGCTACCGGGCCCAGCTCAGGTCACACATGCAGCTTTGGGGCCACTGCTGGAGTGGGGGTCAGAGCAGGGGAAGGGCCCTGAATCCACACTTCACAGCACCCCCCCTAGGGCTCCCGTGAGCACCCAGGCTGTGGTACCCCAGACCAGTCCAGCACCCCCACTCTACAGACGTGAAACAGGGCTGGAGAGCAGGAAGGGGCAGTCTCGGGTCACGCGGCCGAGAGCCTTGGCCCAAACTGGAAGGTGCTCCGGGGCCTCATGTCCACTAACCCTGTGAACGCGGGAGGCTGAAGCCTCTACTCGGTCTCAGGCTGGTCTCAGGTCACACTGCTCCCCACTTCCTCCCAAGGGTCAGGGCCATGGGGGAGGGCTATGTAGGGTACACTGGACATCCAGGCCTGAGCCCTCCCCCCTGCAGGAGAAGATCAGCAAGATGAAGGCCAACGAGGTGAAGCTGGAGAGTGACAAGCGGCGCCTGAAGGAGGTGCTGGACGCCTCTGAGAGCCGTACCATCAAGCTCGAGCTGCAGCGGCGCTCACTTGAGGGGGAACTGCAGCGTAGCCGCCTGGGCCTGAGCGACCGTGAGGCCCAGGCCCAGGCCCTCCAGGATCGGGTGGACTCCCTGCAGAGACAGGTGTGCCCCTCCGCCACTCACAACCCCAGCATCTGCACGCCCTGTGCCAAGCACTTTGCAGGAACTATGCAGTCCTCCCAACAACCACGTGAGGCAGCAAGCATTATCATCATCCCCATTTCACAGATGAACAAATAGAGGCTGAGAGGTGATGTCATTGTGCACAATCACATAGCTGTTATAATAAGAGGCACAGCCAAAGTTAAAATTCAGGACTATTTGATGACAGAATCTGCACTTACAGAAGTCATGTGAGACAAATTAGAGATACATATTTTACTTGTTTCCCTTTTTGCCTTGGCTGCTAGGAAGCTTACTCTAACTGGAATGTTCAGTAACTCTGCTAGCCCTGCATGGACACCCACCAAAGTCAAAAACACAGAAAACTTCGAGGTTGTGGTGGTTACTGTTTCCCTTCTGTAGCAGGGAGGAAAGGGGAATGAAGACAGGGAAGAGACCATGGGGTCTGAGATAACCAGGTTGATGGTGTTCTGGGCAAGGGTAGTTACCTGGCAGTGTAACCTGGGCCCAAGTCGCAGCAGGCTGAGCCAGCGAGAGTACAGGGGGAGAATGGATATCAGTGATGGAGGCCCAGAGGTGGGAAGGGCTTGGGTTGAGCATACCTGTTAGAGGTCACAGTGGGAGCAGAGGTATAGAGGCCAGATGAGAACAGAGGCCCTTGACCATCCTGTCTGTCCTCCTGCCAGGTGGCAGACAGTGAGGTGAAGGCAGGGACCCTGCAGCTGACAGTGGAGCGGCTGAGTGGGGCCCTGGCCAAGGTGGAAGAGAGCGAGGGGACCCTGCGGGACAAGGTGCAGGGCCTGACACAGGCCCTGGCCCAGAGCAACACCAGCCTCACCAGCACCCAGGACAAGAATCTGCATTTACAGAAGGCTCTGACTGCCTGTGAACATGACCGTCAAGTGCTCCAGGTATGAGGGGGGTCCAGGATCTGGCTGGGGGTGGGCCCAGTGAGCGAGTCAGCCAACGAGAGCAGGCTTGGTAAGGAGCCAGCCAATGGGGCAGTCAGTTGGGGACCCTAAGTAGCCAGTCAATGAGAATAGGTTTTCAGGGAGGGGTGGGCCCAATAGAGCATCAGCCAATGAGAGGGGGTGTGCCCAATAAGGGAACAACCCTACCAGTATAGGTTTGCGGGGACCCAGGTACAGAGTTAAGTGGGAGAGCTGGGGTCTGAGTGTCTCCTGCCTTATGCGGGTCAGTGGATAGGCTGTGGGCCAGGCTTGCTGCGTGGTGCACCCTTCCAGTGAGATGACTCCGGGCTGCGAACCTGCCTGGAGGCAGAGTAGAGGGGGGCCCTTCGCCTTAGGGCTCCCAGGCCAGCCTGGCACCATTGGCCCTGTCCTACAGGAGCGGCTGGACGCTGCCCGGCAGGCCTTATCTGAGGCCCGGAAGCAGAGCAGCTCCCTCGGCGAGCAGGTGCAAACGGCGCGGGGCGAGCTGGCGGACCTGGAGCTGCAGCGGGCGGAGGCGGAGGGCCAGCTGCAGCAGCTGAGGGAGGTGAGGGCCAGGGCGGGCCCTTTTGTCCCCAGGTCTGTGAGTCCCTGGAGTGGGCTGGGGAACCTTCCCATCCATCTCAACCTTATCCCAAATCCTGACCCAGCCTCCAGCGAGGACGCATGGAGAAACTGAGGCTCAGAGAGAACTGGCTGGCCTCAGGGACCAGTTCTCCAGCGTGGGTCTCACAGTTGCTTATGGAGCGAGTGGACAGGGCCAGCAGCAGCATCCCAAGCCTCAGATGGACACACCGAGGCCACAGGGACGAGGCCTGGCTTGCGTTGCAGGTGCTGCGGCAGCGGCAGGAGGGTGAGGCTGCGGCCCTGCACACGGTCCAGAAGCTGCAGGACGAGCGGCGGCTGCTGCAGGAGCGTCTGGGCAGCCTGCAGCGCGCCCTGGCTCAGCTGGAGGCCGAGAAGCGGGAGGTGGAGCGTTCGGCCCTGAGGCTGGAGAAGGACCGCGTGGCCCTCAGGAGGACGCTGGACAAGGTGGGCTGCTCCCCTCACGCCCTCTGGGGCTAGCTGTGGTCCTGGCTGCACGTCCCCAGGGTCTGCTGCCTCTGCCGGTGTTAGGTTGTTCCACGGGGGTTCGGAACCTGAGAGCCCTCTCGGAGCGCCTCCCCGGCACCCTGACCCCCTCCTGCTTTACCCGCCTAGGTGGAGCGGGAGAAGCTTCGCAGCCACGAGGACACGGTGCGGCTGAGCGCGGAGAAGGGCCGCCTGGACCGCACGCTCTCAGGGGCTGAGCTGGAGCTGGCCGAGGCCCAGAGGCAGATCCAGCAGCTGGAGGTCTGGCCCCGCCCACCCAGCCAGGGACCCCAACTTCATCCCCAGCCTGAGTGCTAAGCAGTCCCAGGGGGCTGGGGACCTTTGACCCTCACCACCCAGGAGCCTGGAGTCCTAGAGGGGTGTCCCAGCCGGGCCATGGGGGGCGTTCTCCCCAAGGTGTACGGAAAAGGCGCTAAAGGCCTGTTAGCACGTGAGCCTGTGGGTTCATGTATGTTGTGCACGTGTAGCAGTATGAGTGTCCGTGTGAGTATTCTTGTGCACACAGCACGAATCTTGTGCACTGTGTGGCATGTCTAGAGATTATGAATATATGTGTGTTTGTGTACAGATGTTTTCATGTATGTACATGTGTAGGAGTATTGGGCTTTCACACATAGGTATGCACCTGTGTGAACCTGGCTAAGCATTTACATGCTTGCCTTGTGCCTGTGTGTCTCAATGAGTATGTCTGTGTGTGTGTGTGCACGTGTGCGTGAGTATGTGCGCACGCGCCTGAGTGAGAGTCGCCGGGCACCCTGACCCAGGATTCGCAGGCTCACCGTCAGGGCCAGCGGGATGGAGGACAAGGAAGGATCTCTCTTGCTTCCCCCACCTGTGCTGGCTGTGCCCCAGGGAGGTCACACATGCGAACACCCTGGGCTGGGACCCTGACAGCAGCCCCTCCTTGCAGGCCCAGGTGGTGGCGCTGGAGCAGAACCCGAGCCCGGCCCAGCTGGAGGCGGACGAGCAGCAGCGGCTGGAGCTGCAGCAGGAGGTGGAGCGTTTGCGCAGCGCCCAGGCGCAGACCGAGCGCACCCTGGAGGCGCGGGAGCGCGCCCACCGCCAGAGGGTGCGCGGGCTGGAGGAGCAGGTGTGCAGCCCCTGGGGAGACTGGGCCGGGCTGGAGGAAGAGGAGGAGGAGAGGGCCGGTAGTGACCTTGGTGTGAGCAGTCGATGGCTCCCAAAACTGAACAGGGTGGTGGGTCTGTGCTGGGCTGGAGACGGGCCCACCCAAATGATGGGGATGAAGGATGTTGGGGGGTGGCCCCCCAACATGCTGAGTCCTCAGCAGACACCTGGCTGCCATAAGGAGCAACATGAGCAGGGAAGGCACCCCGGCTCTTAGTGAGGCCAGACCTTTCCTGAAACAGACACATGGGGTCCCTCTCGGTTCCTGCTGTGCCTCCCTTTGTCTGAAGTCAGGCTGGGACCTGGGCTGGCCTTACCTTCGCTTTCTCCCCCAGGTGTCCACACTGAAGGGACAGTTGCAGCAGGAGCTTCGAAGGAGCTCAGCACCCCTCTCCCCACCCTCCGGCCCCCCTGAGAAGTGAGCCCCTTCCCGGCTGGCATCTGGAGAGCAGCCCCGTGCCCTCCTCAGCACACCCTCCCGGGGCCTGGACCTTCGGGGCCCCAGCGCTGGGGGTGAGCAGGAGCCGGGTGGCAGGGCTGAGAGGGGGTCTCCAGCTCCAGGCCAGGCCCAGCAGTGGCTTCCTGGCATGCTCGGGGACCCCATGGTCTGTGGGCTGTACGTCCGTCCAGCCCCACTCTGTACTGCGGATTGTACAGGGTCCTCCCTGAGAGCGGCTGAGCCAAGCCAGGGCTGGAGAGCCCTTGTCTCTGGCCGGCCCTGGAGCATGGGCTCGTGGGAGGGGCCCGGGCCGGGGCGGGGTCAGAGACCTGGGCCGACTCTGGCTTCCTAGAGACCTCTCTGCCTCAGTTCAGAGTGTTTGTCAGGAAATCCTTCAGCGAGCTCAGACTCCCTGTATTTTTATACCTTTTTACAATGTTAACTGTTCAGAACTATTTGTTTTTTGTAACAAGAAGACCCTGTTTTCTAAAACCAGTTTGTACAGATTTGTCCCTTTTCTGCTATTAGTGTGCCCTCGACCTGGGAAGACATGGGAAGGGGGCACAGGTAGGGCCTGGGCCAGGAGGGATGGGGCCCTCTAGGGAGGGGTGCTGGGGGACGGGGGAGGCAGAGGCCTGTGTTGAGTAAGGAGCTTACCAGCCCCACAGGATCGGGGTGGGGAGGCCCTGGGGATCCACCCCATTTAGCAGATGGGGTTGTTGAGGCCGGGGGCTGTGACCCACTCTGCACAGCTTCTCTTTGCCGTCTAAGCTGTCCTGCCCTTCTCTGGCCCCCCTCAGATCGGAGCCCCCTCTCTGGACGGTGACCCTCCCAGGCAGTGTGGTGAACAGGGCGGATTTGGGAGTGAACATGGCATCTTGCCCTGGCTCCGCTGAGTGATCCTGGCTGGGCAAAGCTACTTAGCCTCTTGAGCCTCGGTTTGCCCATCTGTAAAGTGGGGATCTGCCTCACAGGCTGGCTCTGAGGAAGTTCGCAGAGGTGCCCAGTTGGTGTCTGAGGGAGAAATGATGCTCGTCCTCATCTGTTGGAGTCCAACGGCCAGATCCTGCCACAGCCCTGCCACTTACAGCGGTGGACCCTCAGGGGGCTTAGTTTCCCTAAGATGAGGCTATGAACTGTACCCACCGCATACACCTGTTCAAGGGTTAAATAGGAGTGTGCTAAGGCTGATGCAGAGCCCGGTCCCAGTGCTGCTCAGAGGGCGGTATTGTGACGCTTGCTCTGCTTTGCCCTCTCAACTGCACCAGCCTCCCCGCTCCAGCCCCCCAAAAGCCCAACTGCACCAGCCTCCCCGCTTCACCCCCCCAAAAGCCCTGGATCTCAGGTCTATCTGCCTGGACCTCCTGCCTCCCCTGCCCCCATGGGCAGTGTCCCATCTCGGCTGCGTCCCTTTGTTGAGAGGGACTCATGCCTTCACGCAGCCCTGATAATGAGAAAGCCGCATCCCTGAAACTTTCTATTTCCCACGCAGCCCCTGCGACAGGCACGCACGTGCCAGCACACCCTGGCGTGGCTTGTGCTCCAGGGCGGGCAGAGCTGATGCAGGTGGCCGGGTGGCTCGGGACTGTAGCAGCCACAGGCGCACAAGTAGCCCTTGCTCTCCAGGGGGCTGGGGAGCCGCTCGGTGGGGACAGGCAGTGTTGGAGGCACCTGGCTGCCCCCTCTGCTCTCAACTAAAAAAGTGACTCTGAATCTTTTGTAAAAACTTGTTTTTAATTTTGTATAAAACAGACAAAGGTGGTCCATGCCCAGGGGGCTGTAGGAAATCCAAGCAGACCAGCTGGGATGAGGGGCATAGCCTACCTCAGGGGACTGTGAACGGGGGACTGTCCTCAGAGGGGCCGAGAAGGCCCCAGGGGTCCGGGTCCCACAGAGAGGCCTGAGGTGTCCCCCACCAAGGGAGCAGAGACTGGGCAGTGGGGAGCCCCTGTCATGCCCCAGGAGTAGCCACAGGCTGGGAGTGGGGCCTGAAGCACCACAGCCCACACCCCGGGGCTGCAGTCTACTAACATTTTACAGGATAAAGGGAACGTCAGGACGGGAGAAAAGCACCAGGTCAGGCGGGGCCTGAGGCCCCCAGATCTGAGGAGGCGGGGCTCAGGACGCGGCTCCACCTAGCAACCCCCGCAGCTCCTGGCGCAGGAGGCTGCCACGGAATGGCACAGGCCACTGCTGGCCATCACGCCACATTTGGAGAACTTGTCCCGACACAGGTCAGCTGTTGGCAGGGCAGGAGGGAGGCGGAGGCGGGGTCAGTGTGTGGCTGGGTGATGGGAGCCGCTACCCCTCCCCTGCTCTGGTGCTGGGGCGGTTCTGAGGATGGAAGCTCAGGGTGCCCTGGGAGTGTGGCACATGCGTGTTTAATGAGCATCAGCTGGGTGCACGGTTGGCTAGGTAACGAAGTGGTCATGGGGCAGGGGACGCCTAGCGGAGGGGGCTTCCTACCTCGGAGGAGCTCCTCGTGGGCACAGACCGTGCGGACACAGATCTCCTTGTTGACGACGTAGACGCGGCGGAGGCTGGGGGATGAGGCCAGGATGGGTCTCAGCACCCGCTTCACCCACCCCCACCGGGACAGCCTGGACGGAACCTGGCACCAGAGCCCTGGAGTCAGGGTCCCAGGCCTAAGCTCCACTGCAGAGCTGAGCTCAACTTCTGGATTCACTCTTTCCCCAAACTTGCAGCGTGGCTGGCCAGAGCCAGCTGTCCCCTGCCCTTCTGGCCGCCCTCATCCCCCCCAAAGTCCTCCCGACCCAACGGCTGCCCGCCTGTGCTCACCTATAGAAGCAGACCTCGTTGAGACACTGTTTGCAAGGCTTGTGTATGGAGTAGAGGCGGGTGCACGGGTACTGCTCCTCACGGCAGTCTGGGTGACAGGTAGGGTCAGACTGGGCCCCAGAGCTGGGGAGGCAGCCCCCAACTTCACCCACCTGAGACTGGCTCTCAGGGTCTGGTCCCGCCTGTACCCTCAGGCCCAGCCCAGACACCCCCTCCACATGCCCCACACTACACAGCACTGCTGGGCCTCCCGGGCTGCCCACTTTGACACAGTACACTGCTTCACCGCCGCAGTTACAAACACGCATTCGAACACACACGCATTCACCATGCGCCCCGCACGGCTGTGGAAGTCCACGCCCACTCTGAGCAGGTTTGCACACGCTCACGGGATCGCACGCGGCAACACACCAGTGCCCGTGAGGGCAAGCACGCGGATTCGCTCGGGTTCTTGGCTCAGCCAGCTTGGGCTCCCGGCCCCTCCGGGCTGGCAGGAAGCCCCGGCACACCTCCGCCCCCCAGGGTCTGTGAGGACAGGGGCTTCCCCAGGCTGCCACCAACTCAGCCTCCAGCCAGGCCCCTGGAGGCAGGCTGGGACCTCCAGGAGCTGCCAGCCTAAAGCAGGGACACGCCTGCAAGCTCCCTCCGCCCGCAGGTTACCACTGGCAGCCTGCACTACCAGCAAGGGCAAAGGCCTCTGTCCTACCAGCGCCCCCCACTTCACCCCAACTTCAGAGGCGGGGCTGTGCCTCCGTTTCTCCAGCCATCAGGAAAGCGCTTACCGAGGGGCCCGGGCTCCGTGGGCTCCGTCTCTGCATTTCCTGTTTCTGGTGGAGAGAGAGGCAGGAGAGATCCCTGGGAGGGTCTGCTGCCCAGCCTCGCACAGACCCCCTACTTCCAGGGGTGGGGCGTGCTGGGTAGATGGCGGAGGGGTGGGAGCAGGGGCTGTGGCCTACCTGGGGTGGGGGCTGGGATGACTTCCTGCTGGACTTGCTGCTGGGACTGGAACTGGAACTGCTCCTCGGAGGGCCGAGAAGTTACCTCTGCAACCAGGGGAGGGTAAGGGGGTCTGCTCCCTTCTTCCCCTCCCCGGGGCCCATGGGCCCTCCCCCTCCAGCTGCCAGGCCTTTACCTTGGTAATCATAGTAGTCTGGGTTGTCTGCAAAGAGAATGTGGAATGGGTGGGGTCAGGCCAGCCCCTAGCCCCAGGGGCAAATGAGGTCACAACTGAGCCAGGGACCCACTGCCAGGATTCCCCGCAACCCGCCCCACCCGGTCCCTGGCTGAGCCGCGCACGCGGGGGAGCCGCCGGGCCTGGATGACGCCGCAGGGCTGGCCGGGGTGGAAGGCCCTTACCGATCTGGTCGTACTGTGTGTACTGGACGTGGTCAGGGAATGGTGGCAGCGGGTCCAGGTCATACTGGCCCTGAGCCAGCAGGCCTGCGGTGGGAGGCAAGGCATGTGGGGGTGCCCCCAGGGAGGGACAACAGGGGCCCCAAGGTGCTCTGGGGAGGGGTGGTGGGGGTCACCCTGGCCCTGCATCACCTCCCTGACCTTACCCTGCCCCGTCCCCCTCACTGGCTGCTCCCAGGACTCGACATGCTCCTGTCTGCCTCTGGGCCTTTGCACTTGGCTCTCCCCGGGCCTGTGACACCTGGTCAGCTGCTCCTCCAGGTCTGAACTGAAACAGCAGCTCTCCGGGGAGGTGTCCCTGGCCCCACCATCTTCCTGCTGATCTCCACCCAGCACCCAGTCTGCAATGCATCATGGCTACTTGTTCAGCATTTGCCCCCTGCCCTAGACTGGCAGCGTGGGGAGGGCAGGGATCTGTCTGCCTAGTTCACTGCTGTAGCCCCAGGGCCAGCCCAGTGCCTGGCACACAGTAGGAGCTCAACACTTATGTCGTGAATGAATGTCAGACACGGCAGGACCTTTGTGATGCCCGCTGATATTTGGGACTCCCCGCCGTGGGTGCCCCCTGCTCCTTCCTGCACGTCGGCTCCCAGGAGGGGCAGTGAGGAAGAGGAAAAGTGGATTTCTGATGCCTGGGGTATGCCGCTCTCTGGGAAGTGGGGGGAAGGCCCAGGAGATGCCAGGCAGCCCGGCAGGCGGCCCTGGTTGCTGAGGAGCTGAGTTTGGCCACAGGGCATGACAAAGGCTCACTGTGACCTCCTCCACGAACCCCACTCCCACCCGTCATGAGGGGAGCCAGCCCCTGCCCCGGGAGCCACGTACCAGGCAGGAAGAGCAGGAAGAGGTAGGCAGTTCTCATGGCCACGGAGAGCGGCAGGCCGGGGTGGTGTCAAGAGAACAGCTGGAGGAAGGGGAGTCGGGGAGCTGTGCCCAGGCCCATGGACCCAGGACCGCAGGGCCCACTTCTGGTCCCCTGGATCCAGCCTGGAGAAGCAGGCCCCCCGAGCAGAAGCCAGACATCTGGGGGGCTGGGAGTCGGGACCACTTTGGAGGGACAGCTGGCCCATGCGGGTTTGGGTCACAAGGGATAAGGCCTCCAACCTGGCTCCAGGACTGATTGTGACAAACAGACCCCACCCTGCCCTGATCACTGAGGGGACATTTCTAATGCTCTGCCAGCCCTGACCGTTCTCTCCTCACCCACACCCATGCCCAGCCCTCTGGCCCAGCACCTCCCTGGGTGTCCAGTGCACTGACTGTATGGGTCCCTGACCCCAGGCCCATCCTCGGGACCCCAGCTCTGCCCAGCCAGCATCACGGCCTGGGCTCAGCAGCCTGGGCCAAGCCCACCACCTGCTCCCAATTAGCCCCTGGGCCTGGAGCATCTCGCTAGGCAGGAAACCACGTGCACGTGGCCCAGGGCCCCCAGAGCAGCCAGGCTGGGCAGGGCTCCCAGCCCCCAGAAGACTCCTCTCCTGCCAGGCCTCAGGCCTCCCAGGACCTAGCGGTCTTCGTCACAGACTGAGAGCCTGAGGTCTGTTTCTGCAGCGGGAGGAAACAGAGTGGAGTCTGAGGGGGGCAGCACTGGAGGGGACCATGATGTCACCCGCCCAGGCGTTCTGAACACCCTGACATTGTAGGACAAGTGGTGTGTGTGTAATTATTTGGGAGAGGGCACTGGTGCACTCTTTTCACCAGGTTCCCGATGTTCCAGAACCCCCGGTGGAGTCCGGCCTCCAGTCTTGGCTGCACAGCGGACTTGGCGGAGCCTCCAGGTCCCAGCTCAGTGGAGGGCAACCTCCAGACGGCCGGCGTTCTGCCAGGAGGGCTGTGAGGGCTGAGTTCAGGGCTCACCCAGCCAGGAGGGCCCTCCCTGCCCCGACACAGGAAGTTCTTCCAGACAGCTAACTGGAAGCCCTAACTTTGCTCTACTGCCCCCTGGGGATCTGGGGCAGAAACGTGGCCAGCTTTCTGCCCCCCTCCCGCTCCTGAGACCTCCCTGACCCCTGCCCAGCTCGTGCATCCAGCACCTCTGAGAGCGGGTGGGATGCGGGAGCTGTGACTCAAGTTGCCCCAGAGGCAGGGGACATCTGGCTCCCCACACCCCCACTCTGAAAACCCTGGGCCTCCTCGCGGCAGGGGGACTGGAGACCTAAAGATCCTTCCTTGCCGCCCCCCACGCCCCCACGGTCAGCCTGGTCTAGGGGCCTCAAGAGGTTGGGGCGGGCGATGCCTCTCAGTGCCCGCCATGGAGTGTTCCTCCTCCGGGACTGGCACTCAGGCCCAGGCTCACGGGGTGGGGGGAGGGGGCCCAGAGGCTGGAGCTGGGGCTGGAGACAGGAGTCGGTGTGGGAGTAACGCCAGGGGACCACACCTCCAAGCGCTCCTAGACAAGGGGGTTTGGGGCCGTTGGGGCAGCCGGGACCTGCCCAGGAGGCTGCACCCCCACCTCTAGCCCCTCCATAACTGCCTCCTTCCCCTCCTCTGCACCCCAGGGAGGAGGGGAGCAAGGGGCCCCCACGCTGGCCCAGACTGAGGGAGGGCTCTGCCTGCTCCAGAGGCCGGGCAGGGGGTGTCCCCGCAGGAGGAAACCAGATGTTGCAGCCGCACAGCTGGGAACAATCAGCCCGGAAACTGGCTCGGAGCTCCTAGAGCTCCACGGTCTCTGATCTCTCTTTGTCTCTGCGTCTCTGTCTCGGCTGCTCCCACCAGCCCCCCACCCAACCCGCCACATTCCAGCCTCCCGGGGATACACCCCACCGCTGGCTCCCCCAAACTTGGGCTCCCTGCCCTTCCCAACTCGTGTTCTACCCCGAAGCGACCTCAAACTTTCCAGGTGCCCCCTCTGCAGCTGCCCCCAGGATCGGGGGCTGGAGAGGCCACTGGCACCCCCGCGCCTGGGGCCCCGCCGACGCCCCTGCCCACACCCGGGCCCCCGGCCGCCAGCGCCAGGCCCGCGCCTACCTGTCCGGGTCACTCCGCCGCCCGCTCCGAGTCTGCCCGCCAGAGCCGCCCCTGTGCCCGCTCCGAGCCCCCCTCCGGGCCCCCGACGGGCTGGCGCCCGCCCTCCAGCCCCAGATCCGCTGGGTCCTAACGCGAGCGGCCCGCCCAGGCCTCGGCGCCGCGCCCTCGGGGCTCCGACCCTCCTCTGGGGCGGCCCTGGGGGAGGAGGGGCCCGCCCAGCCGTCCTGACGTCTGTGCCAAGCGCTGCCTTCCCGTAACGTCGAGTCCTCACTCTACACGGCCAGGTGGGCGAGGTGGGTGTGCTACCCCATTGCGCAGAGGGTGAAACTGAGCTTCCCAAGCTGTCTCCCAAGGCCAGGCGGCAGAAAGTGAACCTTGCTCACCCTTTGGCTTCTTCCAGCTTCCAGGACACCCTCCAGGGCCTGGTTTCCCTCCTGCCTCCCTGGCGGAACCTCTGGGGCTCTGTAGCCAGCTCCTCCTCCTCCTGCGCCCCAGAGCTTGTGGCCACAGGAACCAGCATTTCCTTCGGCCCCGACCAGGCCCATGTGCCCACGTCCCCTAGGCACATCCGACTCAACAAGCATCCAAGTCCAAATTCCCAACCTCCTAACCCCCATCCAGACCTGGCCCTCCAGGTGTTCCCAGGCCCAGGAGTTGTCCCACCGGCCTTCCAGCACCCAGGCTTGCTCCCCTGCCCTCAGCCCTGCATCCAGCTCAGCACCCAACCGCCCATTCTACGTCCCAGGTACCTTCTGTGAGTCTGTCCACTGCTTCGCCCTGCGAAGCTGTCATTGTGCTTGCAGGCAGAATTTCACAAAGACCTGACACCGGTGACTGAGCGCAGCCCTCAGGAAGAACGCCCTGAAAACCATCCGCTGATAGAGACAGGTCCCCGCTGCTCTTGCTTGAATTGCTGCATTTTTAGAAAAGGTGACTTCAGTGATTCTGGCCCCTGCTGCTTTCTGTACACAAGATAACGTGACAGCGTTAACGATTGTGCCTTTGTGTACCCTCGGATGTACCCTCGCACCCAAACTGGGATGAGATTTTGCTCTAATGTACCTTCTGCATGTGCAGAGTCCCCACCTGTAGGTAAGCGGTGGGCCGGAACACGGCGCCAACAGCAACACTCTGCAGCTCCCGGTTGCAATCCTCAGTACGGCTCTGAATGGAACTAACTTGAATTCTTTAAAAGCCTGGTTTTCTTCTTTAGTTTGCACCACCAATCATCTCCTGCCCGTCTCTGTGCGAGCCCCCAGTCCGGGCCTTCCTCCACGGGCCCTGCCCTTCCCCACCCACCTCAGATTATGGACCCATTCACTGGCTTCCGAGGGGCCGGGAATCAGGATTGAACTCCCCTATAGCCTCCGAGGACCCTGCCCTGCACTGGCCTGGCTCTGCCTCCTTGTCCTCCAACAAAGCTGACTTCTTGGCAGTCTGTCACTTAACTTTCCCCTCTTCCTGCCACAGGGCCTTTGCTCAAGCCATTTCTCCTGGAACACCGGTAGAGGCCTCCATGTGGACCCAGATCAAACCCTCCCTTCCTCAGGGAGCCTTCCCTTTCTCCTCCTTACCCGCTCTCAGGCATTACTGCTCACAGCTGTCTTGCCCTGTGTCTGTGACTGTTTGAATTCTGTCCCCCTGCCCGCTGAGCCTTTTGGCCCCAGGCAGGCCGGGATGAGGTCTGTTTTTGCTCACTGGGCACAGCGGCACATGCAGGCTTGGAGCAGCAGTCCAGCAAACGTTTGTGGAACGAATGGATGAGGGTACACTCGGTTCACCTGGGAGAGACTAGCTGGGTGGTGGTGGGGGGTGCAGGTCCCTGTCTCTTGGGCAGCCCTCAGCCCTGCCTGGCCACGGAGCCTAGGTCTGAGGCAGGGGTGGGAGCTGTGGGGGGCTGCAGGCTGGGAGATTAGGATGCGCCTGGTTTAGACCCTAGCCGTCGGATCTCCTGCAACCCCCTGCCCCGCCTACCCCGTAGACTCTGAGTCCTTTTAAGCAGTGCTATGTCCTGCGCATCATTTGTTCCCCAGTGCTGGTTTGTGGAATGAATATTTGCCCACCCCCCAGTGCCTTGCGCAGCATGGCAGGGACTTCTGTCACCTGGAGAGCAGTGGGCCCTCCAACCGGCCCAGTCCTCGCTGCTTCCTTTAGCTTGCTGCCAGGTGCAGTCCTACTGGGAGAGGACAGGAAGTTGCCTGGCAGAAATGCTGTCCCCTACACTTGGCGAAAGGGGGAAAGTGAGGCCCAGAAGCTGCCAACTCTGGTGTCCTGGCTTCCACATCCTCTCTTCCGCTCCTGCCCACTCCCCTGGCCCTAAGGATCCAAGGAGAAGTGGTGGCTCTTTGGGCGGGTGGGGGACAGTGGGCGTGGTCGCTCTTTTCCCACTATGTCCCTGGAGATGTGCTCCTTCCTCTGCGTGGTGAGCTGCACACTGGCCGATGTGTTTCTGTCCACCTTATTAGCCCCTGCTCCTGGTACATGCCTGCCCAAGGATTCCTGAATAATAGGTTAAGGGTGGAGGAGGGACTCGAACCCAGGGCTCTGTGTCCTCCGCTTAAACAGCATCTACCATCCTGGTCTGGCACCAGCAGTGCTTGGCGTGGAGGTCTGACTGTGCCTGACGCCCCACCTTCCACACCCCACATCCCTTCTGCCTGGCTTGAGTCAACGTCAACGATCACGGAGCTCCTGCCATGCAGGCCTGTGGGCAGCAGCCGGGGTTCCGGGAATGAGGCTGGCGGGGGCTTTGGAGGGCAGGAAACAGCCTGTCTTTCCTGTTCTCCCTGCCCAGATGAGCCAGATGACCGAGCCGCCATCTCCAGAGCAGAGGGGCTTGGCCAGTGGCCCACTGGTGGGATGAGCTCAGAGGCTCCCACCCTTCCCCGGGGGATGGTGCACGTGGTTCTGGCTGGGAGATGTGGGCTCAGAGCCTGGATTTTATCTGAGGGAGGAACCGGACCACAGACGTGTCCCAGGATGTGGGGGTGGCGGGGGAAGGGAGAGGTGGAAGAGAAAGGAACTTCCCTCGACCCCCCAGGGCCTCCCCAGCAAGCCCAGTGCTCCCCTCCCCTAGAGGAGCAAGAGCCTGGAAGCTGGAGGCAAAGTGATCTGGTCCCACCTCTGACTACTGGGGTGACCTCTAAGCCTCGGTTCCGTCATCTATAAAATGGGGATCGTACCCTGCGGTTGCTGGAAGGATTACATGACAACGCGTGCGAAATGCTAAACAGAGGAAATTTATTACCGTCAGATGAGGAAATGGAGGCCCCACAGGGGAGGTGTCCAGTGTGATCTAAAATCAGGGGCTGCCAGCTGGGGACCTGGGAGGGTCTTGGGCTCCAGGTACGAGACAGGCAGGGCCAAGCCAGGAAAATACGACTTCATTTGCTACACCGACAGCGGCTCTGAGTGGAGTTGGTGGCTGCCGTGTCTACACGGATGGTCTCTAGTGGGGATGACAGCACGTCCCTAGGGTGGGGGCAGTCTTGGGGCAGGAGTGTGACAATGCCGACCTCGGGGCTGCGGGGCGAGGCGGTGGCGGTGGTGTTTCTGGAGGGGGGCCCGGGGGCGGCTCAGAGGCAGGGAGATCCAGTGTCTAGCGGGCCGGGCAGGCCTGCACTACCTCACGGGGCCGGCGGGCAGTGGCGGCCAGGGCTGCTCCGCGAGCTCCCGCTCCAGCTGCTTGAAGCGCTTCTTGGAGGCCCGCTTGGGCCGCAGCCGGCGCAGGCAGGCCGGGAGGCACTGGTCCAGCACGCTCTGGGGAGGGCAGGGAGGGGGTGGCGGAGCCGCTGGGGCGCCGGGCCCCCTCCCCCTTCCCACCCACTGCCGCAGGAGGGGTGGGCCCCACCTCCAGCATGAAGGCCCCCACCAAGTTGAAGGCGACCAGGCCCAGCAGGAGCAGCTGGAAGTGGGTGTCGGCGATGCTCCTCAGCGCCAGCGGCCCCTGCAGGAGGCCGGGGACCAGGATGAGGCCCACCAGGACAGAGCTCAAGAGCGCCAGGGCCACCAGGAAGGGCACTGGGGGTAGGGGAGTCTGTCAGCCAGGGAGCCGCATGCCCGGGACACACGCACACGTGCCCGCCACCCACAGAGCCCCCCATCTCTCCCATCTGCCTCCCCCCAGCCGCCCACGCAGCAGCACCGTTGGTGTAGAGCGGCTGGCGGAAGGGCGCCCCCTTGGACATGGCTGCAGCCAGGATGAGGTACTGGAAGCTGGACAGAGAGAAGACCACCGTGTTCTCGTAGTTGGGGAGGTTGTCCGGCGCAGGCACTGTCCTGTTCAGGGGTACGAACCTGGGGGTGCAGGGATGGGGGTCAGGGAATGAGCGTGGGTTGGACGGGGCAGGGGGCACGGGGCTGGCCAGCTCCCTACTCACCAAGGCTGGGCTACGGTCAGGAAGTAGCCCCCCAGCTGCACACCGGCCACCAGGGCCACCTGCAGCAGCAGGCTGCTGAGCACGGGCACGCTGAGCAGGGCCCCCGGTGGCCGCACCCGCCCCAGTGCCAGCGCCGGCCCCGTGCGACTCATGAGCACTGCCACCGTGGTGGTGATGACCAGGTCGATGGCCAGGAACTGCACGTCACCTAGGTTGGTGTTGATCTGCCGCAGGGGAGGGAGGACAGAGGGGAGCTGTGAACCTGGCTCCAGCCCAGCCCCAGGGAGCCTCTTGTCTGACAGGGGAGGCCCCAGCCCTGCCCTTGAGGAGTCTGGTGGGGGAGCTGCCTTCCTGCCCTCTAATGTGGCCGGTGGGCAGCACTCTCTCCGCCCCCACGGAGCCTCCAGCACCACGCCTGGTATGAGACAAGCCCCCGCCCTGATGCAGGAGGCACTGCCCTGCGCTCAGGAGTCCCCTCTGCCCCCCAGTCTGATGGAGAAGGCATCCATGCGACCCCAGGGGGCCTAAATCTCATGGGGGAGGTTTTCCCACCCGCAGCAAAGCCCTAGCCTGACTTACGGAGCCCCTGGGTTACTGGGGACACATGGTTCCCGCGCTCAGGAGGCTCCTAGCTTTAAGGTGGACACAGGGACAGACACGGTGCAAGATTTGCACTGCCTGCAGTGTCACCTGCATTCAGTGGGGGTGAGCAGGGTGGGGGGCAGAGCACGTGGGGCTGGGGAAGTGAGTGGGCCCGTGGGAAGGGGCAGGGCAGGGTCTTGGCTCCACCCCACTTCTGCCTGGGCTCTGCCTCAGTCTCCCCTGCAGATAGGGAGCTCCAGGAGTCAGGGACAAGACATGAGCCCATGACAGCTGCTGCCGTTTCTGAGGAACTACCGTGTGTCAGGCTCTGTGCCTGGCACTGTCATCGTCTCATCTGAGCCTTGTCACTGGAATTACACAGTGAGAAAGTGGCAGAGCCGGGCTTTGAGCTCACGTCATCTAGTCGAGAGCACGCTGTGCCCCTCCTGGGCCCGGCGCTGTGCAGATCCTCACCGTGTAGAGGATCAGGACCGAGATGAACTGGGTCAGGCTGTACAGGGCCATGTACTTGAAGACGCTGAATGACGTGTCGAGGGAACAGCGCCCTTCCCTGGGGACAGGGCGTGGGCGTGAGGCACCCAGGCTGGCTGACGGGCCCTGCCAAGCCCCGGTCCCCGGCCCCTGGCCAGTCTCACCTGATGACCGTGGGCACACACTCAATGCTGGCCGTGCTCGAGGTGAACGGTGAGACCACCGAGGCCTCAGCCTGGGAGAGCGAGATGCCCACGTCGGCCGCCTTCAGGGCCCCGCAGTCGTTGGCGCCATCCCCACACATGCCCACGCAGTACCTGACGGAGAGGCGTGGGCAGTCGTGGCCTCTGGGGTCCAGCCCCTGGGCCCCTAATGCACACGTGGTGCCTGGTGCAGAGCAGGTGCTCCGTGAATGGAGGCAGGATTACTCGTGGCAGGCAGACCCAGGAGAGCCTGCCTGGGTGCTCCGGGAGGGTGATGGCGCTCTGATGCCCGAGGAGGGGGACAGGGCTGTATAGACCTTGCCCACGCCCATGGCTGAGCACTCACTGAAGCTTCTGCAGCTCGCACACCAGCTCTGTCTTCTGCTCAGGGGCCATGCGGGCAAACACGGTGCCCTGGACCAGGACCTGGGGGCACAGGGGCAGGGGGAAGGCTGAGCCACCACCAGAATGTGCCTAGAGGAGGGGGCAGGGAAGGGGAGGCTGGGGCAGCCCTACCTTGGGCAGCAGCTTGGGGAAGTGCTTCACAATGACACCAAAGGTGGACCCGCTGAGGGCCAAGTGGCTGGATCGGGGATCTGGCTCCATGGTGTAGCCTGCGGCTTGGCCAGGATCCTGGGGGCCCGGGAAACTCAGCTCAGCTCCCCCTGCCCTCCCTGGAGAGCTGGGGCCTGGGTCGGGTGACACAGGGGTGGGGTCACGGGGTGGGGTGCAGCCAGAACTCTGGGCCAGCCTCACCTTCACCCCGTTCACAGCTGTGGAGGACTCCACTGGCAGGAACTCGAGGGAGGCAGGCTGACCCCGCTCCGGGTGGGTGGCGTGGACAATGACAAGACGCTCCCGGGGACCAACCATGCCACAACCCCGGGCCACAGTGACTGCAGTCTGCAGGTTGTCCCCTGGGGAGTGAGGGGCAAGGTTGGGGTCCAGTTCTATCCATGGAAGGCACCCTCACCCCGACCTTTACAGATGGGAGGACTGAGGCTGGATGGACCTGTCTGTCAGTGCGGCTGTGTGAGCTGAGGCAGGTTATAAACATCTCTGGACCTCAGTGTCCCACCTGCAGGTCCAGGCCTCTGAGAGTCTTAGGAGAAACTGGGGGCCTGGGCTTGAGCTCCACGCATGCTTCCCCCCTGCTGTGTTTCTCCTGGAAAGCGCACGTGTGTGTGTGTGCGCGTGCGCGCGCGGCGGGTGGGAGGACCAGACCTCTCAGCTCCTGCGTCTCACCCTGGCTAGGATCTTTCTTTTCTTGCTCCTTGAGACTGTCACAGCCTGAGGCTGATATCATGTCCCCATTTCTCAGAGGTGGAAGCTGGCACCTGGAGCATCGCCCCCAGCAGGTGTGCAGCCGCTGGAACCCAGGCAGCCTGACGCCATTCCTGGGCTCTTGGGAAGCCACTCCACTTCTCTGAGCCTCAGTTTGCTTGGCTGTCCAATGGGGGTGACAATGACCACATGGGAGGGATATTCTTATTTTTTTTTTTTTTTTTGAGACAGAGTCTCACTCTATTGCCTGGGCTAGAGTGCCATGGCGTCTGCCTAGCTCACAGCAACCTCAGACTCCTGGGCTCAAGCGATCCTCCTGCCTCAGCCTCCCGAGTAGCTGGGACTACAGGCATGCGCCACCATGCCCGGCTAATTTTTTCTATATATATTTTTAGTTGTCCAATTAATTTCTT
>CAUYSK010069619.1:0-14873 GCA_963575035.1 Avahi laniger
GCCTGTAGTCCCAGCTACTTGGGAGGCTGAGACAGTAGGATTGCTTGAGTTCAGGAGTTTGAGGTTGCTGTGAGCTAGGCTGACGCCACGGCACTCGCTCCAGGCAAGAGAGTGAGACTCTGTCTCAAAAAAAAAAAAAAAGAAAAAAAAGAAAAGGAAAGTCATTACTGGGGAGCTGACTCAAAGGGTTGGAAAATTCAATCCATGTATTCACACTGACATTGGCAGTTTTTCAATCCTAGCTCTTCTATTTACCAACTATTTGAAAGGCAGTATTAACCTCTGGACCTCTAGTGTCAATTTCCTTATCTTTCGAACGGGGCTAAAAATGCTTGATTCACAGGTTTTTGTTGAAAATAAATGAGATAATTTATGTGACATGCTCAGTGCCCTGCATATCCCAAGGAGTCGACAAATGTCAGAAATACACAAGTATATTATTCCATCTAAAGCTGAGAAAATTGAAGGAAATGTAATTATAGCCTTCTAGAATATGACGGGTTTGAAAGAAAAGATGATAACTGTTTTCCATGTTCACAGAGGAGATAACCCCCCAAAAAATGGATTTAAACTAATGTGATAACAGTGTTGGAGGCTGAAATACATTTCCGAGAGTTGGAAGGGGGGCAGATCATTAAAAGAGAAGAGATTGTTATCTCTTTGGACACAGTTTAGCGAGGGCCTTCATGAGGTAGAGGGATAGATTCCTTCTAGTACTAAGATGATAGGATTCTGTGAATACATATGTTGGTATTTGCCAATAAAAACTTCCTCCTGTGTGGCCCTTTTTATCCAATAATGATTTCCTGCTCTGCTTTGGCTGCCAAATGTATCCAAAATGTAATCAGTGTGTAGATTCGTAAGTCAAATTGCAAGCTTTAGAAATAATAGCTAATGCTCTGATCATTTGTAGTAGAGTTTTAAAGCCAACCAGTGTTTAAGGTGTCTTGGCTTTTACACTCGGCTATAATTTTGTTTTAACCTTTCCCCCTTCAAAGCCTCAGAAAGGAGCAGCAAGAATCCTCTTCCTCAAGCGCCTTCTTTTCTCAGTAAAATTATTTCCAGTTTCATCTTGAGTCAAGGTAAACTTTTACAATCCTGGGCTTCCAGGGAATCCACCGAATCCACTCGTGCCTATGACCTAACTCTCTAACACTTTTTTTAACCAGGAAGAACGACTTACTTCTCTCAAATCCCACAGCAAGAGCATCAGCTCCCCGGCCTCAGCACTCTGAGAAGCTGACATGGGGACAGGCTGCACTGGCAGAGCCCAGCCAGGTGGGGCCGGGGAGGATCCGGCATTAGGTATACAGCAGGCACAAGACTTCCAGGCGCTAGGCTCACTCTGGAACTAATTCGCCAGTGACCTACCTAAACCTTCCCACTTCGAATTCCCAGGTTCCTAAGCCTACGCCGGCAGGCTGACGGCAGCCTCCCGTGTCTGCCTCTCCTATTTCCTGCTTTTACTTAACCCCAGTCCTGACGTCTGGCTGTCTGTCCATTAGCCACTGGAGCCCCCTCACTGCCGGACGCACGGCTCGCTAGCATTCCTGACCCCGGAGCTTGCCGTGGCTGTGAAGGAAGAGTCCAAGTCAGCATTTTCCAAACCTCGCTTTCTGCACGATGCCAGTGTGGACGTGCTCCTCAGACTAAATTCTCTTGCAGATTCACTACACACAACAGCACTGTAGAGGTACTAGGACACCCTGCAGGAATAAAGGGAGGAACAGGACCTGCTTTAACCTTGTTTAACCCAGCATTTTCCAGCTGGATGGCTGTTCTTTGATCAAAACGTCTACATGTCCCATATTAATTTCTTCAATCTAAATAGTGTCTTAGGATTCATACTGGGCCCAAACCTCATCTCTAACGTACCATCTCTGTGACTTTAGCCAAGTTATTCGGCCTCCGCAGTCACTGTTTCCATATTAGAAAATCAGCGCTAGCTAATATGAGTTAATGTTAGTGTCACCTTGGGTGGTTGTGAGACTAAGATGCATTCCCAGCACATAGTAAATTCTCATTAAAAGCTCTATTTTGGGCTGGCCACAGTGGCTTATGCCTATAATTCTAGCATTCTAGGAGGCCAAGGCAGGAGGATCCCTTGAGCTCTGGAGTTCGAGATCAGCCTGAGTGATAAGGAAAACCCCCATCTGTTACTTGGCACATCAGCCACCTGAGACCTCCCACCCCTCACGGGAGACCTGCATCAACATAAAACTAACCTATTACCTGGCCCATCAGCATAACTCTAAATCTATTATCTGACACATCAACTAACCTATTACCTGGCGGGCATTAACCACCTGACACCCTACCCCTCAGACCACCACAACTTCATAAAAGCGGGAAAAATCGAGTAGACGAGGCTCGGAATCTGGTGGTGAGGCCCCTCTGAGCCCGCGGGCGAATAAACTTTGATTCTCCGACCTTCCGTGTGCCACTCGGTTTGTCCTCGGGACCACTTGCTGTAACATGAGCAAGAGTGAGACCCTGTCTCTACCAGGAGTTTGAAGTTGAAGTGAGCTATGATCATGCCACTGCACTTTAGCTGGGGCAACAGAGCGAGACTGTCTCAAAAAAAAAAAAAAAGCTCTATTTTTACTTATTTCTCTCCATTTCCACCACAACCCTTCTAGATAAAGTTCTACCCCCTCTGGATGACTGTATCCAATTTCAGCCAGCCTCTCAACTTTATGTTTCTTTCCTGCTCCAGTGATTCCTGCATACTGTTGCCAAAGAATCATTCCAAAATACTGCTTTTATCAGGTCCCTGGGTTTCAAAAAAAAAGTGAATTAAATTAAGTCTACACTCCTCTGCCTGTCTGTGAAAGCTCTCCATATCCTGGGAACTTCCTCCTCCCTGCCTGGCCACCAAAGCTTCCTGTTACCTGGGATAAGACTCCGTCTTCACCCTGTCCCCCAAGACAGGCACACACTCCCTTACACATACTGGTCCTACAGATAACACGCTTCTTTAAATTCACTTCTTGGGCGAAGCTTTCCTGAGCTACACTGGTCCATATTGATCACTTCCTTCTCTCACCATCCTGTGGTCTGCTCCACACAATTTAGCCTTTAATTATGCGCTGTCTTCCACGCTCCACTAATTGTTTCCCGTATCTTAGTTTCATCTTCTCAAATAGGTTGTGAACAACTTGAGGGCAGGGACCACATTGTACACTTTTCTTCCTAATAACCTCAGACATGCACACGAGTTAGGCATTTAATTCATCTTTGTCAATTAACTGAAAGTTAGTCTAACCAGACTGCCCCAGGAGAGATCACAGGACTTGGACGTCGTAATTGGTGTATATAACGTGAAAGACCTTCGGGTAACCCACACTTGTTACGTTTATGTTTTAGTGGAATTTAATTTACCTGTTGCTGAAATATTCTCATGCTTTTACAAATTTTCAGCAAATAGATTTAAGAGTTGAAAACATTGACATTCCAAATTCCAAATCCCCTGTGACTTATTTACAAACAGTAATGAGGGATAAGGAACCCAACTCAGTGTCTCCCAGCCCTCTTTGGAGAGCTGTACGTCTGTCTTGGGAAGTTTATGCAAATGATGCAAGGAGTTGGTGGGAGACTTAATTACTCTCTAGTGAAAACCCAGACTGCTTGTTACCATCTGTTTCTTCAAGGAAAGCCAGTCACCACACAGTAATCCTCTGTAAAGTTACGATCCCAGTGGTAAAGTATTTTGCGATCCTTGGATGAAAGGAAACCCACGGGTCCAAGACACTATTATTATTGTCATAAATAATGGTGCTTTGTATTTTATCAAAGGAGCTCAGAGTGATTTGCAAACATCACCTAATTAGTCTTTAAAAAGAAAAAAAAAAAAAACCTGTGAAGTAGGTAGAAGGGAGATATTATTAGCCCCATTACATGTCCAGAGAGACTGAGACACATAAATTCATTGAGTTACCCAAAGTCACATGTCAGAGTCAGAAATAGAACCCAGGTCTCCTGACGCCCACTTTGAACAGACCACACTGCTTCTTGTGATGTGTTTAAAAAAAAAAGTCTGATTTATGACATATAAAAATAAACCTTGGGAAAGTAAACGACATCTAACCTTTCAATAACTATCATGTAATAAAACAGCAGACGTGGGGAAAACAACATCTTGAAGGAAAGATGTGTGGGTAGGATAGTTTAATAAATACAATGCTTTAATCGAAACTTTCCAAAAGGAACTAGTGACTCTTTAAGGAATCTGATATTTAATCATTGCTGTTCTAATGGTTTAAAACAAAGGGGTGTAATCGACTGAGTTTTAAACAGAAACTAGTCTAACAAGTTCTATACTTTATTTTTCAACTCTATTTCCTTATTTTTCCATGTTCTCAAGAACATTTTAAACGTTTATCCATGTGATGCAAATGTCACATGGAAGATATAAATATTACTCTTCAGATACTTTGCATTCTTCCTTATTCAAAGTCGTAGTTTAATATTAATGTAATTCAAAAAATTGACAAGAGACAGTGTCTCCAAGGAAACGGGTGCAGGAGGGGGAGAGAGATATGAATCTGTGATTTGATTAATAATTAGATTCTTCACATCATGCACGAATATGCCACGAATATGCCACATCATCCACAAGTATGTGCACAGGAGACCCCCCCCCCAACCAAAGAGCCAGAAAACCCTAAGCAGATGACTCGAGGCCAGTTTTAATTTCAACAATCCCCATACTCCTGTGGTAATTTTTATTTCAAAATTTCCCTACTTCGAATTGTATTTCTTGGTATACGCCTTCATAAAATTTGTGTAGGATAGTACAATCATCCAAAGAATTCTATATAAAAGTCACCATCAGATGAGCCAGGCACAGTGGCTCACACCTGTAATCCTAGCACTCTGGGAGGCTGAGGCAGGAAGATCCCTTGAGGTCAGGAGTTCATGATCAACCTGAGCAAGAGCCAGACTTCATCTTTACTAAAAACAGAAAAAATGAGCCAGGTGTCATGGCAGGCCTGTAGTCCCAGCTACTCGGGAGGCTGAGGCAGGAGGATTGCTTGAACCCAGGGGTTTGAGGTTGCAGTGAGCTATCATGACACCACTACACTCTAGCCAGGGGTGACAGAGCAAGACTCTGTCTCAAAAAAATAAAATAAAGTAAAATAAATAAAAATAAGAAGTCACCATCAGAAATTGAGGTCCTATGAAAAGCCCTGACAAACTATCAGTCATCTTTTGGGAGTTGAGGCATTACACAACAGAATTTTCTAGAAACATTATTCAGTTTCTATTCAAGAAGAAATTTTCAGTCATTTGTCTCGACTTGTTCATTGTACCCGTATTTAGAACTTTCTGTAGTGCTTATCACAGCAATGCCTGTGTGCTCAGGAGGAGATATTATAATGAAACAAAATGACAGCCAATGGTCAAGACTCCCGGCTGGGCCTATACGCCCATGATAGACTAAAGTTGAGGACCTATGAACTTTAACCCTGTCATTCACCTATCAGATAGCCAGGGGCGTTTTACCTTACTTTATTTTGCTAATGTTTCCATTAAAAAGAAAGAAAAAAAAAGAATCAAAACAATACTTCTACCAGTGAAAAAAATGTTAGGCATTTTGGGAGCTGATTTTAAGTGCCTGAAAGCCTTGACAAAATGGAGGTCTTATGCAAAACCCAAACAAAACAGAAAGAAGAAACAAAGAAGAATAAAAGCCAGTTGATTAGTAGTAACAGATAACTTCATTACCTTCAGTTGCTTGATAATATTCCTCATAGCATGCATTCACCAGCCAACACTAGGAAAGCAACTCGTGATTTCAGAATGCTTTTCAACTTACCAAAGTACGTTTAAATCTATAAAAGGGAACTGATAGAATCTACTGCTTTAAGCAGAATCAAATTTAAAGAACTGACAACATTCCACTTTGAAAATAAAATTTTTGTTACTATGGGCTTATCTGTGCTAATTCCCACTCTTTGCTGATAAAAAAGTAACCTATCAGGATTTAAGCATTTCTTCAAACCAAGCAACCTGTTGAACAACTTCTTAATGTGCCTATCAATCATCTGGCGATAACAGGAGTTTGCATTTATATTAGCTAGTTGCTAAAATAAATATGAGTTACTATAACTAATTCAATCAACAATGGGACCTCAGAGGTCAGCAAAGAAATAATCAAACAATAAGTATAAATAGGTTGTAATTTTTCTGATTAACAAATGTTCTCCTTGTCATAGGATGTTAAGAGCTGCTTAAAGTGGTCAGGTAAATTTAGAACGTATGTATTTACCTTGGAGGGGTCTGTGTGCACACTCCTAATCAGAAGCTCATGAGCCCATAAGTTTTTGCAAACATCAGGTTTTGCTTTCGGAAAACATTTCTCTATATAGCATTCATTTTTAATGGGCTCGAATGCCACAATTCATAGAAACAAACAGAGATCAAATAAAATCCCATCCGCACTTTTTAAACACATTCATACTAGACCACTCCAAAAGCATTTTAGAAACCAGTGGATATATTAAAACTTGATAATTCTGTCATCTTTTCCCAGTTAGAATTTCATTCTCTACCATGAAAGGAAAGAAAGATATTTGCATCCTGAACCAGCTTCATTCATGTCCCACCCCGACCTCCCAATCCCCACCCCAAACAACCAATGTCAACTGGAGAGCTGAAGGGTAATATCAAAAAGTCGATCGTGGCCGGGCACGGTGGCTCACGCCTGTAATCCTAGCACTCTGGGAGGCCGAGGCGGGCGGATTGTTTGAGCTCAGGAGTTCGAAACCAGCCTGAGCAAGAGTGAGACCTTGTCTCTACCAAAAATAGAAAGAAATTAAATGGACAGCTAAAAATATATAGAAAAAATTAGCCAGGCATGGTGGCGCATGCCTGTAGTCCCAGCTGCTTGGGAGGCTGAGACAGTAGGATCACTTGAGCCCAGGAGTCTGAGGTTGCTGTGAGCTAGGCTAACACCACGGCACTCACTCTAGCCAGGGCAAGAAAATGAGACTCTGTCTCAAAAAAAAAAAAAAAATGTTGATCATACCTTGCTCTCATCACACATTTATAATCCGACCAAAAAGTAAGATTGAAGTTTCTCCTACTTCTGATTCTTCCTGTATACTCCCACCGTTTCAACTGTCTTGTTTATCCGAGAGAAGGGTGCAAGCCAGCAGCACATGCAGTCCATATGCAGAATAGAATAGGTAGGACAAACGTTCTGGGGGGAGGCAATGAAACTAACAAAAGGAAAAAATTAGGGAGGCAAACTTAGTGTCAGTGATGAAGCAGGGAAAGAATAATTTCTTCCTTTAGACACATTCACTCCATTGCCATCCCAAATTCTAACGTTTTTAAACAGCTGGTTGGTTTAGGCTTTTCTTGACCATAATAATTTACCGTGGATTTTGAGGGCTAAATAAAAGAATGAATGGAATGAATGAACGAATTGGTCAAATGGCAGAGATTGACTTCACATATTGGTGCTCGAGGCATCACTGCAGGTTCCTACAGAGAACAACTTTTTTCACGACCATCAGCTCATTTCAAGCATTTAAGAGTGGTCAGGATTAAGGTCTCGGAAATACAAGGAACTAAAACCTTTGCTACGTGGCATGTATAAAGGAAGCCACTGACAAAAAATGACTGTTGAATGCCTAGCTATGAAAGCATAAATGTCATTAGACAGTCAGGTTCTTCTCTGGAAACTAGATTTTAATAGGTTTTTGATTGTCACCTTTCTTCTTGTTTCTTTATTACTCACTCCTTGGAGGGATTCGCTTTCAAAAGGATTTGCTTAAACTTCCCCCTCAAAATCCAATTTGCAAATACACCTGCAATTGAATTTTCAATTTGTACAGTCACAGGTGCTATCTTTTGCATGCAAAGGAGTCCAAACTAATCAGTCTACCCAGGGCAACGCAGCCACACATCAGAGTCCAGGGAACTGATGCCTGCAGCAGGGAAAAGAGTTGAAGCATTAAGGCTATGAGTCAGGTCCCCAGGCCGAAAATCTGCTTGGAGTGAACTTGGAATTATAGACATACCCTCCTAAAATCTAAATATCGGGCCTGAACTCTGAATCAGTACATTGAATTTAGATCTCAGTTTCACTGGAAAAAATCTGTCCAAAAAATATTTCCCTGATATTTAGAAAAAAAATTATGAGTAAATTGAGCATGGTGGCTCCTGTCTGTAGTCCCAGCTACCTGAGAGGCTGAGGCAGGAGGATCATTTGAGCTCAGGAGTTCAAGACCAGCCTGGGCAATATAGTGAGATCCTGTCTTTAAAAAAAAAAAAAAATTTATAGACATTATAGATATATAGGTTGAAGTGACTATTGAATCCATATTTTTAATCTTTTCTATAACAGATCAAAATTATAAACTCTGTACATATCCAGTCACAGTTTTCATCAGTCAACCAATATTTTTTGAGTGCCTAGCTTGCATCAAGAGCAGAAAGAAATAAAAAGGAAGCACTGATTTCAGTGGAGAAGGCTGAATTATAAGATATCTATTAATAACTAAATCTGTGTAGCACAGATTCAAACTAGTTGTTAGAAATGAAAAGCTATATAAAATGACTTAGGATTCCATTGCAATAAGAAGCTTACATACCTTAGGAAAAAAAAAAACAGGACCATCTTTTGAATTTTATTTGAAGCTAAGTATGCAGTTGGCATTTACTAACTAAATTATAGTAATGTTAAGCATTTGATTTCATTCAGACTAACTTTATTATTGACTATGCCAAATTGACTATTAATTTTTAATTAATTTAACAATTACAAGAGTCGATTATGAAAGCATAATCTCCCTGGTATCCTTGAAATCTCCTACAGCACTCCTGATTCCAGGGTTCTTTATTAAAAGGTAAAGATATATTTCCCCCTTGCTAATTGGTAAAATAATGCACTTTGAATGCTTACTTCCCTTTGCATAGTTCTAAACTATACTGCCTGATATTTCCTAATTGCAGCCATCTCCCATTCAGAATAACGTTTTGTTCTTTCTCATACTCCAGTTAATTTCTTCTTCCTTTCTCTGCATCCTCCCTGCCCTGATACCCCTAGGGCACTTTCAACTTCTTTCTTTCCTTCTTTTTTTCTTTCTTTCTTTCTTTCTTTCTCTCTCTCTCTCTCTCTCTCTCTCTCTCTCTCTCTCCCTTCCTCCCTTCCTCCCTTCCTCCCTTTCTTCCTTTCTTCCTTTCTTTTCCTTTCCTTTCCTGTCTTTCTTTCTTTCTTTTCTTCTCTCCAGTCCATCCCTGAGGTATCTTGAAATCTACATACATAGATCTTAAATCAACTGAGGAAAAAGAAAATCTACATTCATACTATTGCCGTTTTTGATCACCAGAATAAAATGCCTGTGGTCCACAGCTCCCAACAATAGCTCTGTGATTTACAGGTGGGTGAGGGGGGAGGAGATGAAGTCAAAGTGTTTTCATTTGTCACATCATCCCAAAGAGAAATCTTTACGTCTTAAATCTTTACGTCTTTAAAGAAATACAGGCCAAGCACTAGGTGCCATGGCCCAGGCCTGTAGGTGCCATGGCCCAGGCCTGTAATCCCAGTGCTTTGGGAGGCCAAGATGGGAGGATTGCTTGAGGCCAGGAGTTTGAGACCAACCTTAGCAATATATTGAGACCCGTATCTACAAAATAAAACTTAAAAATTAGCCAGGCATGGTGGCATGCACCTGTAGTCCCAGCTACTCAGGGCGCTAAAGCAGGAGGATGGCTTGAGCCCGGGAATCAGAGGTTACAGTGAGCTATGATCAGGCCACTGCACTTCAGCCTGGGTGACAGAGCAAGACCCTGTTCCTTAAAAAAAAAAAAAAGAAGAAGAAAAAGAATTACAAAAGAAAGTTGATAATTTTAAAGAGAGAGTGGGAAAGAGAAATTTGACAAGTTTTCGTTTTAGCTGGAGGTAACTTTTCAGAGGAGATATTTATCCCTACAGTTTATTTCATGTGAGCAACTCTTACAGGAGAGTTCCTCTAAAACATTATGAAATTCTCTGTGTTTTTATTGTATCTATGACAGCCACTTCTTGATAACATCTGGTTCTGGTCCAGATCTTTCCAGAAAGTTGATAACTCTCTTTTTTTTCTTTTTGGTTTTACCAGCAGTGGTCTATTTAACACTTAAATTGAGTTTTAAAAGTTCTAAAAATACCTGGATATAATTGTCTTTCTGCAGAGCTCACGTATTTTTATGCCGTTGTTAAATTCTGTACTATAAATCCTTGGAAAATTGTGGATGGATATTGACTGGAGCAGGAGTATTTTAGCATATGCTTACCTTACTGTTGGAGTCCGTTTCTATTGTTTGACTTATCACTCTCCATTGTCATGTGTATCTGTCTATCCAGCTAGATCGAGAGCTCTTTGAGGGCAAGAACTGTGGTTACTATCAGATCCGACTCCAAAGAGATAACTCATAAATGTTTGGTGAATGAGTAAATGAATTCCTTTGTGTTCGAGTGCCCTGAAAAACTCCTCTTTCCCACATTCCTTTTCCCTCCTTGGTCTCCATATGCAAACTGATCTCCCTTCATTTTCCTGTATGCGCCCCCACCAAGCCTTTCCCCCTTAAGCCTTACTCCTGACTCCTTGATCTCCCCTCTAGCAATCTTGGGAGCTAAGCCTCAGGGAAAGCCTGGCGTGGGTTGCTTACCACAGTTACGTGCACTGCTAATCTTGATGTCATTGTTTGTCCTTTGGATATCTAAATAACCTTTAAGATTCTTAACAATTCCAGGATTATAAGATAAAAGAATTCAGGTCTGTTCCTTTTCATAGAAATTCCTGCTTTTGATACAAATGAAGAAGCAAGTCCTAGGCCTGTCAGTCAGTCTACGAGATAACCAGGAAAAGCAGTAAGGAAAATGTAGGCTCTTAACATAAGAATAAAAATGCATAGATAGCACTGAATGCAGAGTCAAGCTAGGCAAAGCCTGTGGACACCTCCTCCCAGTGTCTTCCAAAACAGGAACTTAGCCTTCTCCCACGGGCCTTTGCTTACCCTGGAAGGAACCGACACCAAGTCTTTGGATGACCTGCTTGGTTGTCAGTATGGCCTGGAACACTTGTTAAAATTCACATTCCTGGGTCTCCTGCTATCCTCCTTGGGGGAGGTAGGGGAAGGCACACACCCCAAATTCTGAGTCAGTGAGGCTGGAATGGTGCCAGGAATGTAGATGTTGAACTAGTTCCGTGGATGATGACACCTGGCCAGATTTAGGAACCAGGGACCTACAGCAAGATTCACTAAAAAAGCCAAGACCTTACCTCCTCCAAGGACCCTACAACCTGCCAGTAGCGGGTTTTGGAGTAATTTAGTAGCTTTCATTCTTGGCTACTAAATCAAAATGGTTTTCAGTAGAGTGGTCAAAAGAGTGGGCAAAGACAGGGAGTTAAACTCAGCTGGGAAAATTTAATGGGCTTTTTTTGTTGTTGTTTTAAAGAATGTACAATATGATTTGGTGAGACAAAGAGGCCTACTCAGGCTGGAGAAATGGCACCATCAAAGTGCAAGCATCAGAAAGAGAGATTTTGTTTGTCTGAATGAAGAGGAAAGGAAAAGACTTAAGAACATGGGATTAATTACAGCACAGCCATTAAATCAAAAATGACAAACTGGAAGACACTTTTTTTTTTTGAGACAGGGTCTTACTCTGTTGCCCTGGCTACAGTGCAGCGGTGTCACCATGGCTCACTGCAACCTCCAACTCCTGGGCTCAAGTGATCCTCTTGCCTCTGCCTCCCAAGTAGCTGGGACTATAGGTATGATGAGCCAGGACACCTGGTTTATTTTTCTATTTTTAGTAGAGATGGGGGTCTCACTCTTGCTCAGGCTGGTCTCAAACTCCAGAGCTCAAGCAATCCTCCTGCCTTGGCCTCCCAGAGTGCTAGGATTACACACCTGGCCTGGAAGGCATTTTTTAAACAATCACCTAATGAGCACGCACCTGCCAACCTCTGTTCAAGGTGATAAGGGTTCAAGGCTCTCTGTGAATAGTCCCTGCCCAAAGGGGCAGAACTCAGGGAAAACCTTTGCCATCAGCCATAAAGAATTAAAACACATCAAAGCCAACCTCATTTTACAGAAGAACCTGAGGAACAGAGCATCTGGGAATTTCTTATCTAAGCTCCAGGATTCTGGAAAAAAAAAAATTTAGCTAAATGAAAAATTCAGTTTCCCAATAACATTTCCCTCTGTCAAAGAAGTAAGTGAAACGTTTTTCTCCCAAAATCTCAATCCATGTCCTCATCACTTTTCTCCAGTGTTTTGTTTTTTTTTTTGAGACAGTCTCACTGTGTTGCCCAGGCTAGAGTGAGTGCCGTGGCGTCAGCCTAGCTCACAGTAACCTCAAACTCCTGGGCTCAAGCCATCCTCCTGCCTCAGTCTCCCGAGCAGCTGGGACTACAGGCATGCGCCACCATGCCAGGCTAATTTTTTCTATATATAATATTTTTAGTTGTCCAGATCATTTCTTTCTATTTTTTAGTAGAGATAGGGTCTCGCTCTTGGTCAGGCTGGTCTCGAACTCCTGACCTTGAAGGATCCACCCGCCTCGGCCTCCCAGAGTGCTAGGATTACAGGCATGAGTCTAATTTTTTCTATATATTTTTAGTTGTCCAATTAATTTCTTTCTAATTTTAGTAGAGACGGGGGTCTCGCTCTTGCTCAAGCTGGTTTCGAACTCCTGAGCTCAAACAATCCGCCTGCCTAGGCCTCCCAGAGAGCTAGGATTACAGGCATGAGCCACCATGCCCGGCCTCCTCCATTGTTTTTATAATAGCTTCCTGGTCTTCCTAATTCTGGCCCTTCTTATAAACTTTACATACCAATCCAAGATTAATTGCTCTTGTTCAAAAATGTTACCTGGCTCCCTAGTACAGAACAAAATAAAACAAATAAAAAGAACTGAATTACTTAAACTTGACACCTAAATCCCCAAACTCCAGCCTCAATATTCCTAATGCAGTCCCACTATTCATTCACGCATGCGATCATTCATTTACTCAAGAATTATTTACTGGACTCTTGCAATGTACTGAGCCTGAGGACACAGAGGAGAAATAAGGTATATCTTCTGCCCTGAAGAATGTAAAAATGGAAAAACATGTAAGTAACATAGTCATAATGATAAATCACTTAATGATCACATACCCAGTGTAGTGGGTTGATAAAAGGATGAGCCGCGTCTGCCAATGTCTATTTTCTACAGTGAGCATGTAATACTTTGTAATGTAAAAATTTAACAAATTGTATAACCTTTTTTTTGAAAAATCATAGGTTTATTGTAAGGAAGAATTAAGACTATTTTGTTTTGTTCTTTGTCTGCATTTTTCCATTTAAGATAATAATTAACTTTTCTACAAAGGAAAGGAATAACAATTGTTTAATAATCAAGTTTAAGTTGTTTTAATTCCGTGGAATTTTTTTATACTTTTCACAAATAAAATATTTGAAAATTTGCAACTGAACTTCCACTTCTGGATCGAAATGGTGTTGACTGCACACAGGCGAATTCTAAATAATTAAGTAGTATTGAATAATGAAAACAATAGCGAGAGGGTCTCTCTACTTACAAGTGACAATGCTATCAGTCAGATTTCCATAATAACTAACATTTTACTGTGGGCTGTGCGCAAATGATTTGAACATAACATTTATGTCTGAAATAAAACTTTTCAATTGTTTTTTTTCTGCCAAAAAAAAAAAAAAGACTGGGGGAAGAAAACATCTAATTTTAATGTAGCACTAAATCCAAAGGCAGTACAGCTGTTTGGTTTTGGTTGTTTAGTTCAGCTGTTTTATTCTGAGAAAAGCACAGCTGCCTTTTGATGTTGTCTGTTATTCAAGACTGTACTTTAGGGGGGTTAAATGTATGAGAGCTCACAACCGCTAGTGGGTTCAGTTTCCTCTCTTGCTACAGTGCCATTTCTTGGTCTTGTGCTTTATGTTTCACCATTGGCTGTGCAAGTCCTTTCCCTTGTACCTTACCATTTTTTTCCAGAACGCTACTCCCAAGAACAGCGCTGTTGGTGAAAGGGTAAATTAGCACTTCTTTTTTAACAATAATTTTTCAGAACCTATTCGGATTTCAAATGACATATTTGGATGCTATTAAGAAATTATTAATTTTTGAAGTGCAAAAATGGTGTTGTGGTTATGTTGTATTTTTTTTTTAGTCATCTTTAAGTGATACATACTCAAATGTTTACAAATTAAACATTTTAATTGTTTAAACATTTAAAATGGCAGGATGTCTGAGATTTTCTTTCTTTCCTTTTTCTCAAACTCCTGGCCTCAAGTCATCCTACCTCCTCAGCCTACCCAGAGTACTGGGAACACAGGTGTGAGCCACTGCGCCCAGCCTGAGATTTGCTTTCAAATAATTAAGGAGAGGGAAGACAGGGAATAGGTGGGAGTACAGGTAGATTAAGGTTGGCTGTGAGTGGATAATTGCTAAAGCTGGATAAAGAGAGAGTGTTTATACTATTTTCTCTACTCTTTGTTTGCAAATTTCCATAATAAAGTTTTAAATATGTGAAATTTTAAAACATAAATGTTTCTATCTCTTAACCCCTCAGTTCCACATCTAGCAAGCTATCCTACAGAAACGCTCAAACACAACGCACACGTTTATGGGTCAAGCTCTTTCCTACGACATTGTCTGTAACAGCAAATAATTGGAAACCATATTCATGTCCAACAATAGGGGGAATAGCTAAAACAAACTGTAATTCATTCAATCGTCTATTTTTTTTTTTTTTTTTTTTTGAGACCGAGGGACACTCTGTTGTCCTGGCTAGAGTGAGCGCCGTGGCGTCAGCCTAGCTCACAGCAACCTCACACTCCTGGGCTCAAGCGATCCT
>CAUYSK010069621.1:0-37759 GCA_963575035.1 Avahi laniger
GCCTTCACCAGTATATAAGCCTGTGCTTGTCTTGCTTCGGGGTCTTTCGCCATTTGTATTTCCTATAGTCTGCCCCATTAAAACGCTGTTGGAAGAACTCCGAGTGTTGCGTCCTTCTTGCTGGTCAGGACGGCGTGACAATTGGTTAGGTGGTCGTCTTGCTTCTGTGATTACACAAAATGATCTAAAATATAATTGCTAGTTGCAGTAGGGCTAAGATTCAATTTAGGAGTTTGAAAGACCTAGGTCTGTGTTCATTGGGCACTCTTGAATTACTAGGATTAGAGACGTACCCAGGCACCAGAGTTCGTGGGGGTCTAAGTATATGAATACTAAGAGAAGTGAAGGAACAGGGAAAAGCATCTTAGGAAGCCTCATGAAATAGTTAGAAACTAAAAGTCACAATACTAAAGTCCTAAGCAAAGTACGTGGACAGTGATCAGATCTCGTGGTAACCTCTCAGTCCAATCAGTTCACAGCTCACTGGTCTAGAGCTCCACCACGATGGGAAGACAGCTGGTCTATAATGAGGCACTCACTGCTCCTAATATCATCAGTCATTTCCCCCCTCCTCTCTTGCACATGGCTTTATTCATTTGTTTTTTCAGTTAAAACTTTTCCTGCTTCGTATTCTTCCTGTATGCCTCTCATCTTCTGGGTTACTCTGCTATCTGTTGATTCTTTCAAAATGTATCACATTCAAAAGCCAAAAAGAACATGTGCCTGATTTGGCCAGTCATTTTTCATCAAAAGTATTCCTCTTGAGCAGTGTCTTTGTGCCACGCCAAAGCACGTATGGTGCGTACCTTTAGGAGAGATGCTGAGGCCAAGTAGTACAAAGCAAACCACACCATGCGTATGGAATCACCTGCTGCCTAGTTAGGGAAGGGTTATCATTTTGAGACTCCTCAAAATGGCAGCTTGCATAAACTCCCCAGTACATTAAATATTATGACCTTAATTTCATCTAAAATATCAAAAATGTTTCCTTTTATTTGTGAGAGAGCTTGACAGCTAATTTTTAACATGTCTTCAAAAATTAATAGGGGGAAATGACATCATTGAGATACTTCTAGTAGAATATGAAGACAGTTCCCCATTCTGTCCTGATATTTCTTTTGTAACCAACTCTGTAACATGTTAGTGATTTGCATATAACAGCCTCTTGGCACAAATTAAATGGAACAAGGTCCCATTGCAGCTAATAAACTCACTGTAACAAGTCCCTCAACTTCGCCTGGTCACAGCAGGATTGCCATATGTGGAACTGGATGCAAGATAAAAATAACATTATTTTGTGCTTTCAAACCCATACAACTCTATATTATCTCTTTGGAAATAAATTTTGTTTAATGGCCAGTGATTATCTCCTATCTGCCTCGCTATAATACCAATTTTGTTGTTGTTGTTGTTTTTTAATCACTAGTGTTATCTGTGCTTTGGAAGAAGAGCTACAATTAAACATATTTTGAACAGAAGAGAGAAAGGCAGCAGGGCTCTTTTGGCATCAGTTCGTACAGCCTATCATTCCAAAACATTTCTGGTTTTACTCTGGTCTCATCAACCAATGTCAGCACAGCTGAGGTGGCTGTGCTAATTAACTGTCCTGCCGAACCAGCTGAGAAAGCGTGTAGAAACTCCATGGGAATATGAACTGTTAAAAACAAATTCTATCCAGTGGAGCTAGGGAGCAAACCCAAATATAGAATCAAAACACGGAACAATTGCCCTTAACCATCAGGTGATAAGATCAGCCGTTACAAGATGTTAGAGAGTTAGCAGAGTTGCATACAAGGCTGATATGACAGAAGAAAAATTAATCACATGTAAAGAGTTCCAGGCCTCCCCCTTCTCCTGTTTACAACAAAGCATTAGGGAATAGCCAACTTAGCGTCTCAGAAGAGAGAAAGTAATCGCAATCCAAAGGCCCATTCTCAAGAAAAAAAACAGTCCAACATAAGAAAAGCTACAATCTCCAAGGAGCTGCTTGAAGTGTGCATGGGATGGGGCAAGAGTGGGGACAGTTGTCCTGGGAATGTGATGAAACGGTAGGTGTCATGCAGAATACACAATGAGGGTCAAAGGTCTGAAAGGGCGTGTGTAGCATGCACCTTAATAAAAAAGATTTTGTTTTGGTCCAGGAGGATGAGAAGCTACGAGGAACTTCAAGGTGCTATTAAGAGGTAGGAGAGTTTTTTCAAAAAGTTGCTGTGGGCCACGTACCCCTTACAGCCATGAGTTAAAAAAAATGTTGGATCAAGATACATAACAAAGAATAAGACTCTTATTTGAGCTGTGCCTATCTAAACACAACACAAAGATAATCTTGGACTCCATGCACTTGTAAATTGGTAGGCTTTTGTCAAGAATTGGGAAGGACCTGAGATTTCACCTGCTCAAATGCTAACAAGTTAACCCAGCAGAAGACATGAGACTCCTGGGGCAGAAACGAAAGACTTTATTGCTCACAGCACCGAAAACAGCATGAACTTCATGTTCACATCCATTCCCTTTGCCTCCCAAGGCCCAAGGGGTGATGCAAAGTGTCTCAGGTGGATGCTAAGTACACAATTGGTTTGAGGACAGCTAAGGAACCTTAAGTATAGAGCACTCACATCTTTTATTAATATAATGGGCTGCAAGCAAACCTGCCTGAGCCTTGTCCCCAAGCAATGCATTATTTTTATTATACCAGATAGTAAGCAAACCAGTCCTCTGCTCACTATCTCTATCTTCCAAGGGTGTTTACTATACACATATCCTTGGAAAGATCGTCAGTGCCTCTGCTCAAAAGATGTGCAGAAGCATGGGAGACCAACAGAGAATTGTCTCCTGAAAGCCTTGTACTAACAGAGGCTGCTGAGAATGTAAGCCATGCTGTCTTCCACCCCTGGAGTGACTCCAGCGTGGCAGCCAGTCAGCATCATGTGTCCAGGTAAGTTCCTCTGTGCTCTTGAGGCATAGAGATCTGGGCATCTGTGAGCACCTTCTTGGCTCTTCTAGAGCTGTGTGAGGATGTTAGGCAGACCATTCATTTGGCCTCAAGTCACGTAAAGGCAGAACCGTTCAGCCCCTCAATTGAGTCACTATGTAAATCGCCTTCATATTGAGGAAAATGAATATAAACCTCACCAAGCCTTCTTTTTTTCTGCTTTTTTCTCTGTTTGTTCCCTTTCCTGGAATTTCTTAATATGGCAGTCATCTCCCACATTCTCAGGCTTTTGAGGAGAAAAGGGTTATATACTCATGAAAAATTCAGAATGTCCACTAGCTATACTAATCAAATGCTTTGGGATATAGGGCTGAAGAATAACAACTTGGAACCTCTGGTTCCATTCTCAAATGATGATTTATGAGGTGAAACTGCATCTAGATTGTCTTAAGAAAACAGAAAGTCATAAGTGACTTTTCTGTTTGAAATCCCATGTCATGACTGCTTCAGTGAAACACAACATGGGCCTGGAGTCAGAGAAACTCAAAAACAGCTCTATCTCTATTGGCATGATCAGAAGCACTTTAATGGACCTAACCGAGGCCTCGATTTACTCATCTGTAAAATGGGGATAAAAATACCTACATTCTAGTGTTGTGATGGGGATTAAATGAGAAAATATTTATAATGCATTTTGCACAGTACCTGGTTTTATGAATACAAGTCATCATTATTGGCTTATCCTGTTGTGCTCAGGAAGTCATAAAATACAATGTTGTGAGTGCAGGATCATCCTTAGTTTACTGTTCGTCCTGAGATGCATTCTTACAGTTGCCAGTAAATCAAGCCTCAACTACTCCTTTGTACTCTTACCAAGATGGAAATGTGTGGTGCTGTGTGGTACTCAATTTGACTTCACTTCTGTGGTGGTGGACATCACTTTTGTTCACCTGAATAATGGAGTTCGAAGAAGGAAGCCAACAGGTATTGATGATCTGCCAGGAAACCAGGTCTCTACAGAGCTTAATCACCTATGAATATTTTATGTAGATCCCAGTGCAAGAGTCTTTTTTAAAAATCTAAAAAAATCATTGTCCTTTTTCTATTCCATATGACATATTATGATTGTGTTTTAAAATAAGGCTCTCTCCTAAGCATCTGAGTTCTGAAAAACTGCAGCTTATGTAGACTGGAACTTGAGTTATTAGTGCTCAAGTCTGTAATATCACCATGTCCTTTACCTCTTATCTTTTACATCCACAAAGCAGTTAAAACAACAAACCCCTAGAAGATGAAGAAACTGGGCTCAGGAAAGGTATTAAGTTGTCCAGCTCCTTTTTCATCCAGTAAATTATCTCACCTCTATAGCTGAGTCATTAACTCACTGGGCAGATATTTACTGAGATTCCACCATGAGCAAATTACTATACTGGTCCCTGGTGATACCAAGGTGATTAAGGCCTGATGACCACGGTCAGGAAACTTAGCGCTTAAAAGAAGAGACAAGCCAGCTTTTCGATTGCACCTGCCAGGATCAGTACACAATGCTAGGTGATCCTGAATATCACATATAAGGCAGGATTCCTTTGCTTTCATGTTAAAAAAAAAAAGCCAACTCACCTTGTTTAAAATTTAGAGTACCATAGTAAAACAAATCATAATCCATGCTTTGGTCATGGCATCGAGAAATGTGATTCCTTAGGTTGTTAATGCAGATAAAGTGCTTTTAAAAGTACCTGACATCTAGGACTCACTCATTAAACTTCATCTGTTATTATTGCCTAGCACACTCCCCGACCCCCGCCACCAAGCCCCCTAAAGGGCTATAGTGGAGTTACATATAAAGTAAATGAGAGCATAGTAAATTTTGCCCAGGGAGTAAAGGACAAATGTTACAGAGAAAGTTACATTTCGCCTGGTTCTTGGGCTTAAGAAGATTACCAAGTAGGCAATAGTCTTTTAAGGCAGAGAAAGCAACATGTGCAAGGTAAGGAAGCTTGAAGGGCAGAGTTCAAACTCTGGTTCATCTGCAGTGAGTTAATAAGCAGTCCTTTAAAAGAATGAGATACAAACAATGTATTAAATGATATACTTATGAATGGAAAATTTGGGTTATGCAATAGTATGCATAGTAGGTTCTCATTCAATTTTAAGTACTTCTTCATTATTTAATTTGTAATGAGCACATTATCAATTTTCAAAAGATAGATAAGGAAATATATTATGGAATCAGGAAGTATCAAGCTGTATACTTTTATAGCAGGGATAGAGGATCATTAGAAGGAATTACAATTTTATACTATACAGTAATGAAAAGTTTAGACTTTATGCCCTAGACTACCAGATCAGGAGTTGGCTAACCACAGCCCATTGGCTGATCTTGGCCCACAACTTTTTTTTGTAAATAACATTTTATTAGAACACAGCCACCCACATTCATTTACATATTGCTTTGGCTGCTTTTGCGCTACAATGGCAGAGCTGAACAGTTGTGACAAGAGACCGTATGGTCCAAGAAGCCTGACATATTTGCTACCTAAACCTTTACCGAAAAAGTTTGCGGACTTCTGCTCCAGACCATAAAAAGGCTTCAAAGAAGGGAGTGGCATCATCAAATCTGTTTATTAGCAAGATAACCCCAAAAGAGCCTGGGAAATAAAAAAATGTTAATTATGGTAAGTCAGACAGACTGTGCTATGCTGTATAGAAATTTCTCAGTAATTCTCACACCTTCCTATAAGTAAATATAAGGATGATTATATCCTTATTATAAAAGAAAAACATGAAGAAAGGGCCACATAGCTATTAAGTGGCGTCTCCTCTAAGAGACTATAAGCTCCAGGAGGGAAGGGACTCTGTGGCTTCCAGTGTGTCCTCTCCAGCACCAAGGACAGTGTCTGACACACACAATAAGGCTCTTAGCTAAACAGTCATTTAAGAAACAAACGCAAAAGCGAATCAGTGAATAAACATATGAGTGGGAAAGCCATGTAAGCACGGAGACAGCCTCTCAAAACCATACTGCAGAATTGGACACCCCAGCTCTATCGCCCTGCCAGGGCTGCCGGCAGCGACTAAGATCCCCCATGTCATCTTGGGAGCTAGAAACCAGAAAAACCAAGCCAAAATCTTCAGATTCTCTCATAGCCCAAGGCTGTCTCACTATACTCTACCTGAAGAGAGTTATCGTTTCACTTGTCTGCCAATTTGTTTCTGCTGTACAGCATGCGTATTTTCTTCCAATTCCTCACATCCGGTTCATTTCTGCTCTTTAACTCCACGAGTTCTGGGGGAGCTTCCCGTTGCTAAAGGGACTCCACTCCGCTCGGCAGGTTACCTCTCCATCATCCTTCCGATAGGCAGCTTTCACTGTGGTCAAACATGGCTGTTGCACAGTCCCTATCCAGTTCTTGGGCGGATCTTTCAGCTGCACCAGCCTCGAAAGCTGACGGGATAAATTTCTTGCTTTCCCGGCTGTAATGTTTATCTCCCTTCAGATCTCACCATCTGCTGTGATTTGGCAGCTCAGGTAAATGCATTTTCTACCTCTTCAGTTGCGCAGCCTCCCGCAGGTATTGCCATGTCTCTGTCCTCCCTCTCTTCAGACATCAGCCCCTTGGAAGTGATGTGGTTTCTATCGAAATCGATGGATGCGCCTGGTGCTTTTTCCCTTCCACACTGTCTGTCATTCTTTACGTTGTGCAGTTTCAATCTATCCACTGAGGCCTGGGTATAAAGAATAAAATGACATCTGTAGAATCAGAATCAGCTGTGTCATTTATCTATTCCACTTATTATCTGTTGTTTCACAATAGGTATTTTTCTTAGTTTCTAAGCCAAAGGCGGCAAAATGGTGGCCAGACTTCTTTGGTTTATTCTGAAAATGACTCGGAACCTGAAAATTTCATTAAAGAAATGGAAGCCTGGCTTCCTTTCTAAATCTGGAAGAAACAGTATGCTAAGGCTTGTGTTTCTCCTTGGAAAAAATGAGCAAGAGTGGATTCTGTTATTGCCTTTAAATGCTGTTCACACTCTCCAGTTTTCCCAGTCTCACCCAGCCTCCTCTCCACCTAATCTGCATAAAGCATTTATAGCTGCTCCTCATGCTTGACCTTTACAGTATTTGAGCTTTTTTGAACTCTGGTGCAGCCATGTTTCCAAAATCCTTTTAGAAGGGGATCAGTAAACTTTTTCTATAAAGGCTTTGTTACCTGGAAGCTCTCCGTCTCAACTACTCAACTCTGCTACTGCAGAGCAAAGGCAGCCATAGACAAGACTACACAAATGAGTGTGGCAGTGTTTCAGTAAAACTTTATTTACAAAAACAGGCAGCAAAACAGATTTGGCCTGCAGCCCATAGTTCTCTGACCCCTGTTTTAGCCCTGTTTTAGAGTATCACCTCTGATTTTGAAACATGGTCCATTCACATAAGGAATGATCAAACTACGCTAAATTATTACATCAACTGGTTAAGATCTACTTCCTTATTGATGTGGTTAGTTTGTATTTATGAATGTGCATATGAATATGTAATTTTAGTAGCTATGGGTAAGTAATTTCAAAGGGGCTTGAATTTGTTTTCTAAATTTTAAACTTATTTATGACCTTCATGAACTTTAATAAAATATTATGTATGTACTACTAGGTCCTTTAGATCTTATTTACGTATGTGAATAATAGACCCTAATGAGACTAGTGCCTGAGTTATTCTCTCGGTCTAACGCAGTCCCTTGGGAGCTATATTATCTGCTTCAAGCCACTGTGCAGCCATGTAGCATATTATAATAGGAGACAGAGTCACTTAGTACCTCCCCCTCGCAACCATGTCCCCCGAGACTGTCATGGCACTGAAGAAAAGTCTGTCTCATATTTGTTGAGCATTCTATCTTCGTTACAACAACAGATACAGTAAAAACACAGCCAAGCATCCTGGAGATATTTTCCAGTGAACTTCTATGTGCCAGACAATATATATATGTAAAAATTATATTCTCTGATTCTCTGAAAAACTAATTTTAGAGATGAAACTTGGACAAGTGAAGCAGTTGGTCCAAGTTATAAAACTTCAGTGTCTGTGCCTCGAAAGCACAGCTTGACCACTGTGGAATGGTTCATCTCCATACGCTATTTTCTGCATACTTACTCCCTCTCACACACCGAAAAGAGGAAATATTTAGTTTATTATTTGGTGCAAGGTGGATGATCAATAAGTGTTTCTTGAATGATAAAAAATCTTCTCTAGTCAAATTTTGGCCTTCTTCCCAGGAATCCTATCTTAGTTAAAAGCATCACCATTCACTGAATTATCTAAGATGAAAACTGCAGAATCATACATCTTTTATTTTCTTCATCCTTTAGCTCTCCATCCCATTGGTCACTGTGATGTTAATTTTGTGCGTCAACTTGGATGGGCCACGATGCCTAGATAGTTGATAAAACATTATTCTAGATGCTTCTATGAGGATGTTTTCGGTGAGGGTGTTTAAATGAGATTGATATATAAATTGGTAGATTTGAGTAAAGCAAATTGTCCTCCAGAACATGAGTGGGCCTCATCCGACCAGGTAAAGGCCTTCACAGAACGACAGACTAACCTCTCCAGGGGCAAGGAGAAATTCCATCAGCAGACAGCCTTCAGACCTGAGCTGCAACATCAACTCTTTCCTGGGTCTCCAGCCTGCTGGAATAACCGTGCAGATTTTGAATTTGCCAGCCTGTATACTTGAGTGAGGCAATTCCTTAAAATGAATGCATACAAACACACACAGAGACATACACATACACACACACACACACACACACACACACACACACCCTATTGGTTCTGTTTCTCTGGAGAACCCTGACAAATACAGTCATTAAGTTCTATAAATTCTTTCTCCGAGGTATTCTTCACCATCCTCAATGCCTTGCATTGGCTCAGGTCCCAATCTTTTGCAATGCCTTATTATTAGTCTCTCTGCTTCTACTTTCTCTAATTCTCAATCTGGAATTAGGTCAGTGGCTCCACTGCCTGCAGAATCAAATCCAGACTCCTTCAGATACCAAAGCCTTCGAAATTTGAGGCCAGCTTTCCTGCCCAGTCCCCTTTGCCACCCCCCACCCTCTCCAGCATCACACCAGTCAGCGTTCCGTGAACTTGTCCCAGTCTTTCACACCTCTGGGGCTAGCTTCATGTGCTGAGAAATGTTCTTCTAAAAGTCTGAGCAAGAGTTCCAGTTACTAGGTATACAGTCGCATAGAAGTAGAAGATTTGGGCTCCAGCTCCTTAGTTGACACATAGTTGGCCTAATCTGTGATTTTGGATCATGAGCTAAAAGTAATAAAAGGGTTTAGCCTTCCCTAAGAATCCTTTCCTTATCTCCACGGATCATATAAATCCATATGTGCCCTGTAGACTGTGTTGACACAGAAAAACTAACTGGTGAAACAATAAATCAGCTACAGTCAACACATTGCCAAGCCACTGTTATGATCGCTTTTTCAATCACCTGATGCTTTTCACTTAACTGACACAATATCCCGGTTATGTTTTCGTCGAGTAGCCACACCTTTAGCAATGAAATGATGTTAGACAGGAGCCTATAAAACTTCCAGCATAATTTTAAAGTCTTTTGTTTCATGTTGTATTGAATTTCATCAGGCTGATTTCTGACTACCTGTCATGTATGTTTCTTTTGTTCATTAGAATGTAAGATTAGAGCTGCTTTAAAATTCTCTTTGGTGAATTGTTAAGAGATGTGAAATGTTATCAAAAGATCACTGAAATGCATGTACCAGTAGCTTTCAAAGTTAACAGACGGTATGGCCATTTCTACATCTGGAAAATGGCCCAGTCAAGAATGCAGATACAACATTGCCAATATGCATTCATTCAGCAAAGGAAATTGGAAATTCCTTTCCACTGTGCTAAGTTTGGGAATATAAAAGCGAATATAATATACTCTTTACCCTTAAGGAACTCAAAGGAAGAAGATAGCCATATTAACAAACCACAACTTTACGTATTGTAAATAATGCTTGCCTATCTAGAAGAAGGTACACACATGTTTGAGAAGTGGTCAAGAGAGGCTCCACCAAAAAAGAAAACAAAAGTGATTTTTGAGCTGAATCAAATGATTTCGCCTTGTAGAAAATCTGGCTTGCTTTAAAGAAGAGCTTCTCAAAGTGTAATCTCCAGACCACGAAGTGTTGGTCTCTCAAAGTGTTGGTCTGAGACCAAAATCATCAGCATCACATGGGAATTTGTTAGAAATGCAGACTTGGGGCCTAGTTCAGATCTCCTGAATCAGATATTCTGGGGTTGGGGCCCAGCAGTCCGTGTTTTAGTCTGCCCTCTCGGTAATTCTGATGCACCGTTAACTCTGAATCACCTATTTTAAAAAAGGATGCACTATACATTATCTGAAGAGTGGGCTTGGGGACAGGGATCTGAGGAGAACCACAGAAAACAAGTACTGTAGACCGAGGATAGATTGTAAAGAAGCCTAAATATCTTGCTTAAGAGTTAAGACTTTATCCTCTAGGTCATGGGGATACACTAAAGTGTTCTAACTAGGAAACTGTGATGATTAGATATGTGATTTTGAAAAAAAAAATAACTGTGGCAGCAGTTAAGTGCTTAATATCCATTGAAAGTACATATATTGAGCATTTACTAGTGCTTGGCATTAATTTTTTTATAATATTTGTATAGGGTTTTCAGTGTTTTCTCATCAAATACATCATTTGACTCTCATAACACTCTGATAGAAAAAAACTTACTCTAGACCCTTCTTTTCCTTTTATTACAGATTTTAAAATCCTGTATTTATTATTCTTAGATTTCAATCAATTAGGTTCTACTATGACTTTAATGGTCTCAATTATTTATAGTTTTAATCCAGATTACAAAGAGTTGTCCAAATCATTATTAGCAATGAATGCGTCAATCTAATAGTCTTTCAGAATACAAATGTCTGAAGAATGTCTGTCTCATATTTGAATATGAAGCTTTTATTAATTATTGTTATTATTCTCACTGTGTCTAAAACGTGCCTTCTCCCTAACATTACCTGGAAGATAATTTTAAAGTTTTCTTGAGCTGAACATTGGTTCAGAATTTCTATGGGGTCAGAGTGTAGGAATCCGTATTTTGAAACATCTTCTCAAATTATGCTGCTATAGAGATGATTGCATTGACCCAGAACATAACCAGCAGTTCTCTCCATTCTGCTTCAAGTTAAAGTCAGTTCCTTGGTCTGCAGCTGTGGGCGACCTATTTTTGGCTCTTCCTTCTTGAAATTAGCCTCTTTCTCCCTAAGGAGAAACCCTTTCAACATGGCTGTTAGAAAAGAACCCTCAAGCACATAACTTACAGAATAGGAAGCTCTAAATTGCCATTTTTCCATTTCTTAAATATGAATTTCATTAAATCAAAGCTTTTAAACTATATATTAAACCATCTCCCTCTATCACATGTAGTAACTATTCTCTTCTCTTGTCTTATTTTTTCTCTTGAATTTTAGACCTCAGATATTATTTTTATGGAAGAAATTCTTAAATGGAACTTTGTTACCACTTAAAGATAGATGTATTTTTCTGCTCTCGTATGATCCATTTAAACTCACCATCAAAGTGAACTATGGACTCATTTTGAGAAGAAAATATATCCCATAGACCATAATTCCCCAAGACCTTTATTTATTTGATTTCTGTTCCCTGGGATCGTGGCCTCATGACATGAAATTCTCAGTTCTGTGGGCCTCCTAGGGAATAGCATTCATAAAAATCATTTCACAGCAGACTTCAATGCCAACCCAACAATAAAATATTCCAGCACATTCTCACACTGAAGGCAGCCATGGGCGGCCACTGCTCCATTCTTTTTACGTTGAAAAGACACCTTTTGCTAAAGACATCAAAGCTGTCTGCAGAACCTACCACACAGTAACCTCTTTTTAATAGAGGTGTCCTTGGGTGTCAAACTCCAATAGAAGCTAATTGGAACTTTAATAATCCTAGCTACTAGAGATTTAAGGATACTATCAGCACACAAATCCCTGCAATTCATTTTTTTTTCAAATGAAGAGTAATTTTGAATATAAAACTGGCAGGCATTCACATCTATCAAATGAAAGTGGTGGATCTTCAAAGCATCTGGGTTCTTCACTCTTTCTCTGAAAGCCAACCATGAAATTATCCTCTCGTTGTCTCTAGAGGGGAGGAAAACTCCACTTCACATCTTCTCTGCTGAGTCTCTTTGCGCTGTGGATTTTCTGTGCCTTACATCCCTCTAATTCCTCCTTTTCCCATGATCCCAGCTTGTATTTCCCTTAGCTTTGAAGGTGGTTTATTTAATCATCCATCAGGTGCCATCATGTTCTACTTGCACTGGGACAGGAAGCAAAGCTGTTCTGACTCAGGAAGGAGCCTCTACAAGATCATCAGATTTTTGTAAATAGATCTCTCTGGGCTCCGAATACTGCTGTGCTTTACAATGTAAATCACAGACAAATAAACAAACAAAACACCGTGGTCACTTTCTCTGCCTTCACAATGCTGAGTGCCCTCTGAGTTTGACTTGTTTTGTTTTATTTATGCTAGAGGAAAGGACTGGGTATTTAAGAATAATTTTACCAAAATGTTTGCACACTAGCCTGAATTTTCTGGATAACTTCCAGCAAATTACTCAACTTCTTATTTATTCTGTTTTTATCTATCACTAGTCACAAGTAGGAAAAAAAGAACTATTGAACATTTTGCTGAGTTTGAAGGGATAGGTAGGAAAGCTAATCTCATAAATTAAGATAAATGAGGGCTTCATCAAATGTATAAACTTTGAACTATGCTAAGCAGCCATAGTACAGTGGAAAGATAGATATACTGTTCTTACACTAACTATTTGATAAATTTGGACCAAAATAAAGCCTGTCTATGTGGTGGTTTCCTTATCTGCAAAATGAGCAATTTTGAGTAATACTCTCCATGGTCCTTAAAGATCCAGTATTCTGATTTGAAACTCAAAAACTAATTTGTCATTATGATTTTTCTCAATATCTGCCTTTTACTCTAAAGCTAATCAATTTTTTCCTTCCTCTTTGACCATTCAAGTATGATCGAAATCTTTACATACCAATAAATCAAATCTAGACTTAACTCTAGAGGTTTGATTTCATCCATTCCTGTATAGAATCTGGCCATTGATTTTTGTGATCTTTCAGCTCTCCAGGTACATTTGCAAAAGAATGGGTAAATTGGATGAATATTCATTCAATCATGTAAGAACACTTATTGGTTCCTAGTATCTTTTATTTCTATTTCCTTCCTTGAAACATTTGAAAGTATGTTATGGTCATCATGACACTTCACCTCAGAATATTTCAGCAGACATTGCCTAAGAAGGACATCTTTCAGTATAACTGTAATATTATGATCACACCTTAAAAAAGCAGCAATGATTCAAAAATATATTCTAATACACAGACCACATTTAAATTTCCCCTGTTATTCCCAAAATGACTTTTATAGATGCTTTGTTTTTCAATCTAGGCTCCAATCAAGTTTCACAAATTGCATTTGGTTGTTATGACTCTTCATTTTCTTTTAATCTAGAACAGCAGTTATCAAACTATGACCCATGAACCAATTCTGCACGGTTTGTTCTTATATCTCAAGCCAAGAAGAAATTTTAAATTTTTAAAGAGTTGTAAAACCAAACTATAGGAACAAAAGAAAAGAAAGAAGAATATGCAACAGAGACCTTATGTAAATCACAAGCATGAAACATTTGCTATCTGCCCTTTATAGAAAAATTTTGCTGACTCCTGAACTATAACATTGGCCTCATCTTCTCTGATTTTAGAACAGTTTTTGAAAATTCCAGGTCAGTTATCTCAAAGAATATATCACACATTTTGGATTAGTTTCATATATTCTTCATAATTAGACTCAGGTTAAAGATTTTAGTCTGGAACGTTATGGAAATGGATCATATGCTTTTTATTACATCATATCAAAAGGTACACATGTCAGGCTGTCCCTCTTTGGGTAGTACAAAGTTTGGCCATTTTTTTCAGCTGGTGACTGCCAGATGTCTCTATAACAGAGTACAATTTTCTTTTTGTAATTAATTGGTAATCTGAGGAATGATAGTTAGAGATTACATGACTATCTTATTCCCCAATAAAGATTCATCCAGTAGTATTACCGTCCATTGATAATCCTTGCCTAAATCACATATTACATCGGGGAGATGCAAAATGGTGATTTTCTAATTCTATCATTCATTCTAGATTTATTATCTGGCATTCATGTGTATAGAAAAATCTTTCCCCATGTCTCTCTCTCTCTTTCTCTCTCTCATCTCTTTCTTTTTTCTCTCTCTCTTGTTTCTTGGGTTTCTTTTTCTATGTATTTTAGTCCCTTGCTATTAATATTATTGCTATTATTTAGATGCCAAATTGTACATAACTTGTCTGGTGGACGCTTTCAAGCTAGCCTTTTTATTTTCTTGACATATCCACTTGGATTTGAGTACTTCCTTGATTTCTGGCGCATGGTGTCTAAGTCTTACCACGTGTGTTCTCTGTCCTTGGAAGAATCAGCCTTTCTCCAAAAACCCTGGTTCCCTTTAGCAGAAAATGCTGTTTAGAGACAAGATCTGGGTTCTAGATGTGCTCATTATTCTTTGAATGTAACTGATTCCAGGCATTTTAGTAGACAGACTTGAGACAGGGTGGGAGGTTAGGAAAGGGGGGATATATTCCTACATTTCAGAACAAACAACCAAAGAAGCAAATGGTCTTAAGCTTTAAAATCACTATAAAAGTTTTAAATCATGAGTTTACATGTATTCATATGGATACCTCTAATTCAAATCCACCACCACAGTCTCCTCTTCACCTTCTCTGTCTCATATTTGTTTCTCTCTGCTTCCACACTAGGAACTCTCGTTTCTAACAACATTAATATATTTACACATTGCACCAATGCAACAAAATACCATTCATAATAGCAAAACAACTAAGTAAGGTGCCAGATTTGACTACATTGTTCTTGTAGACTATATCTCACTAAGGATTTACAGAGTATTGTGAGCAAGTTACCTAAATATATTATTTTCTCTAAGTGGTTATAGAATAACTTGATATATAATTAGGTCCATTTGTTACTACTTGTAATCAAAGAGTTTGGGTTTTTTTCACCCTTTTTCATTAAATTTAATTTTTGAATATTTAAAATTTTTATATACTTTAAAATTCAGAACCATATAAAAGTGTATTTTCAAAATATTTTCCATTGGTATCATAATTCCCCCAATGCACCCTAGATAAACATTTTCATTAGTTTCTGTTTTATTCTTTGTGTGGATTTTTTACAAAAAAAAATAAGTAGTCACATGGTATACTCTTTTGTGTCTTGATTTTTTCACATAATAGCATCTTATAAATCAGTTAGTGTCATAAGGATCTTTCTTGGTTTTGTTTGTTTGTTTAATGACTGCATAGGGTTATGTTGTGTGGATATACCATGCGTTACTCACCAATTTCCTATGGATGTGCATGTTGGTATCACAAACAATGTCACGTTGGATAATATTTTGCATATGATGTTTCATATTCCTATAGATGTGTCATCAAACTCATAGTGAAGGTTTCCTAGGGTCAAAGGTTAAATATTTATGTCATCGTATTGCCTTATGCCAGACTTCCATTCACAGGTATTGCACCATTTTGCATCCCATAGTGAAATGTCTGAGGAGTCCCACAGCCTCACTGAGTGTGTCATCTAGATTTTTAATTGGGACAACTTGAGAGGTAAGAAATGGTATTTTGGTGTAGTTTTAATTTGTATTTCTCTTATTATGACTGAAATTCTTTAAAAGACATATGCATATACTTTTATATTTAGTTTTGACTTTCTTAATAAACTTTCTCTTTTAGAGGAGTTTTAGGTTCACAGAAAAACTGAGATATATAGGAAGTTACCATATATCCCCATCCCCACTTATATACAACCTCTCCCACTCTTAATATCACAAACCAAAGTAATACATTTGTTACAATGGATAAACATTATTATCACCCAAAGTCCATAGTTTACATGTCTTCACTCTTGTACATTCCATGGCTTTTGACAACTGTATAATGACATGTATCCACCATTCTAGTATCACGCAGAGTAGCTTTTACTGCCCTAAATATTCTCTGTGCTCTGCCTGTTCATCTTTCCTTCCTCCAACCCTTAGCAATCACTAACCATTTTACTGTGTCTATAGTTTTACACTTTCCAGAATGTTGTATAGTTAGAATCATAAGTATGTAGCTTTTTCAGATTGATTTCTTTCACTTAGTAATATCCATTTAAGTTTCCTCCATATATTTTCATGATTTGGCAGCTCATTGCTCTTGAGTGCTGAGTAATATTCCATTGTCTACATGTACCATAGTTTATTCATTCACCTACTAAAGGACATCTTACTTGCTTACAAGTTTTGGCAATTATGAATCCTGCATTTGCACACACTCTTGTACAGGTATCTGTATGAACATAAATTTTCCATTCATTTGGGTACTTATCAGGGAATGCAATTGCTGATCACATGATAAGAGTATATTTAGTTTTGTAAGAAACCGTCAATCTGTCTTCCAAAGTAGCTAGACCATTTTACATTCTCATCAGCAATGAATGAGAGTTCCTGTTGCTCCGTACCCTCACCAGCTTGTGGTGTTACCAGTGTTCTGGATTTTGGCCACTCTAATAGATATGAAGAGATATCTCATCAATGTTTTAATTTGCAATTCTCTAATGACATATGATGTTGAACATATATTCATATGCTTACTTGTCCTCTGTGTATTTTCTCTGGTAAAGTGTCTATTTAGGTCTTTTGCTCCCATTTTTCAATTGAGTTGTTCATTTTCTAATTGTTGAGTTCTAACAGTTCTTTGTTATATTTTTAGTGATAGTTCTTTATTTGATATGTCTTTTGCAAATATTTTCTATTTTAGTCTGTGGCTTGTCTTCTCATTCTCTTGACATTGTCTTTCACAGAGCAGAAGTTTTTAATTTTAATGAAGCCCAACTTATCTTATTGTATCTAAAAAGTCATTACCATACCCAAAGTCATCTAGGTTTCTCCTATGTTATCTTTTACAAGTTTTATAGTTTTTTATGTTATTTTTAGGTACATAACCCATTTTGGGTTAATTTTTGTAAATGATGTAAGGTCTATAACTAGATTTATTTATTTTTTTTTAATTTTTTGCTTGTGGACATCCTGTTGTTCCAGCACTATTTGTCGAAAAAATATCTTTGCTCCATCATATTTTGCCTTTGATCCTTTGTCAAAGATAAGTTGACTATATTTACATGACTTTATTTCCGGGATTTCTACTCTGTTGCATCAACTTGTCTATTCTTTTGCCAATACAATATGTCTTGATTACGATTGCTTTATAGTAAATCTTTTAGTTAGTGTTAGTTCTCTGACTTTGCTCTTCCCCTTCGATATTGAGTTGATATTTTGGGTCTTTTGCCTCTCCATATAAACTTTAGAATTAGTTTGCTGATAGCCACAAAAAAAAAAGCTCACTGGGATTTTGATTGTGATTGTTTTGAATCCATAGATCAAGTTGGGAAGAACTGGCATTTTTACAATATTGAGTCTTTCTCTCCGTGAACATAGACTATCTTTCCATGTATTTAGTTCTTGTTTGATATCTTTCATCAGAGTTTTGCTGTTTACCTCAAATAGACTCTGTACATATTTTGTCAGATTTATACCTAAGTATTTTATTGGGGGGTGCTAATATAAATGGTAATATATTTTTAATTTCAAATTCCATTTGTTTATTGCTTGTATATAGGAAAACAATTGTCTTTTGTATATTAATGTTATATCCTATAAACTTGTTATAATGGCTTATTAGTTCTAAGAGTGCTTTTTGTTTTGCTTTGTTTTGTTTTCTGGATTTGTTATTGTTGATTCTTTTGGATTTTGTACATCGACAAAACATGACATCTGTGAAAAAAGAGAGTTCTATGTCTTATTTTTATGGTCTAATCTAAGATGTGGAATTTACTTATTATTTATTTAATTTCAGAATATTACAGGGATACAAATGTTTTGATTACAAAAATTGCTTTTGTACCATTTGAGTCAAAGTAGTAAGTGTGCCCTTCCACCAGATAGTGTGCATTATATCCATTAGGTTGAATTTACCCATCTTCTCCTCCCCCCATCTGCTTGATTTTCAATGAATGTTATTTCCGTATGTGCACAAAAGTGTCAGTTGCTTAGTTTCAATTTAATGGTGAGTACATGTGGTGTTTGTTTTTCCATTCTTATAATACTTCACTTAGAAGAATGGTCTCAAGTTCCATCCAGGTTAATACAAAAGATATTAGTTTCCCAACATTTTTTGTGGCTGAGTAGTACTCCATGGTATACATATACCACATTTTATTAATCTACTCATATATTAATAAGCACTTGGATTGTTTCCACATGTGTGCAATTGTGAATTGTGCTGCTATAAACATTTGAGTGCAGGTGTTTTTTTTGTAGAATGTATTTTTTTTCTTTGGGTAAATACCCAGCAGTGGGACTGCTGGATCAAATGATAGTTCTACTTTTAGTTCTTTGAGGTATCTCCACACTATTTTCCATAAAGGTGCACTAGTTTGTAGTCCCACCAGCAGTGTATGAGTGTTCCTTTCTCTCTGCATCCATATCAGCATTTGCTGTTTTGGGACTTTTTATAAAAGCCGTTCTCACTGTAGTTAAGGGATATCTCATTGTAGTTTTAATTTGCATTTCCCTGATGATTAGAGCTGTTGAACATTTTTTCATATGTTTGTTGGCCATTAGTCTATCTTCTTTTGAAAAGTTTCTGTTTGTGTCTTTTCACCACTTTTTAATGGGGTTTGATTTTTTTTCTTACTGATTTGTTTGAGTTCTTTATAGATTCTAGTTATGAGCCATTTATTGGATGTATAGCATGCAAATATTTTCCCCTGTTCTGGAGGTTGTTTATTCACTCTAGAGATAGTTTCTTTGACTATGTAGAAGCTTTTTAATTTGATCAAATCCCATTTATTTATTTTTGTTGTTGCTGTGATTGTTTTTTGGGATCTTTTTCATAAATTCTTTGTCTAGGCTGATTCCTATAAGAGTTTTTATAACATTTTCTTCTAGAATTCTTATAGTTTCATGCCTTAAGTTTAACTGTGTTATCCATCATGAGTTGATTTTTGTGAGTGGGGACAGGTGTGGATCCTATTTCGGTCTTCTACATGTGGCTATCCAATTTTGCCAGCACCATTTATTGAATAGGGATTGTTTTCCCTAGTGTAAATTTTTGTCTGCTTTGTCAACAATCAAATGGTGATACGATGATGGTTTTATTAATATATCTGGGTTCTCTGTGCTGATTCATTGATCTATGTTTCTGTTCTTGTATCAGTACCATTCTGTTTCAGTGACTATAGCCTCGTAGTATAGCTTGAAGTCTGGTAAATTGATGCCTCCCAATTTGTTCTTTTTGCTTAAGGTTGCTTTTGTTCATGGTTTCCCAGTTCCCTGAGATAATTCATTAGATTGTTGTTTTGTGATCTTTCTGTCTTTTGTATGTTGACATTTGTGGCTATGAATTTTCCTCTCAGGAGTACTTAGCTGTATCCCACAGATTTTGATAACTTGTGTCCCTTTATCATTTAGTTCAAAGAATCTTTTAATTTCCATCTTAATTTCCTCTTTGACCTGACTACCATTCAGCAGTAGATGGTTTAGTTTCCCTACTTTGTGTAGGGGTGAGTGTTTCTGGTGGCATTGATTTCTAATACTATTCCATTGTGGTTCAGAAGATACATGGTATAATTTCTATTTTTTTGAATTTGTTGAAACATGTTTTGTGGCCTAGGATGTGATCAATCTCAGAAAATGTTTCATGAGCTGATAAGAAGAATGTATATTCGGTGGTTTTAGGATAGAGTGTTCTGTAAGTAACGTTTGGGCTCATTTGTTCTAGAGTTTTGTTTCAGTCCATTGTTTCTTTGTTTATTTTCTGTTTGGAGGATCTGTCCCATTCTGTCCGAGGGGTGTGAAAGTCCCCAGCTATTATGGTGCTGCCATTTATCATTTAGTTTAGTTCAAGTAGGATTTGCTTTATGAATCTGGATGTGTCTGTGTTAAGTATGTAAATATTGAGAATTGTTATGTTTTCTTATTGAATTATTCCTTTTACCATTATATAATCACCATCATAGTTTTTCATTACTTTTGTTGATTTGAAGTCTATGTTATCTGATATGAAAACTGCTATATCAACTTTCTTTTGGTTTTCATTTGCATGGAATATTGTTTTCCAGCCCTTCATCTTGAGTCTGAATGAGTCCTTGTAGGTTAGATATGTTTCCTGGAGACAGCAGATACTTGGCTTGTATTTTTTTATCCATTCAGTCAGTCTATGTCTCTTCAGTGGGGAGTTCAAGATATTCACATTTATTGAGAAAATTTATAAGTGGGGTGGATTTCTGTTCATCTTACTGAGTTGAATTTTGTTGTTTTATTTTCTCTCTTGAGCCACTGCACTATTTGGTCTTTCAACTTTAGCTTCTTGGTGATTTTACACTGATGGGTGTCTACTGTGCTGATCCATATATAATGCAGTTCTGAGTACTTCCTGTAGGGAAGGTTTTATCTTGAAAAATTCCCTCAGTGTCTGCTCATCTGAGAAAGTCTTTATTTCCCCCTCATATGTGAAACTTAGCTTGGCAGGATACAAAATTCTAGGCTGGCCATTATTCTGTTTGAGAAGACTGAGAATGGAGCCCTAGTCCTTTTTGGCTTGTAAGGTCTCAGTTGAGAAGTCCGCAGTTAGTCTGATGGATTTTCCTTTGTAAGTTGCCTGCTGCTTCTGTTTTAAGGCTTGTAGGAGTGCCCCTTTTGTGTTTATTTTAGCCAGTCTGATGACTGGGTGTCACGGTGATTACCTCTTTGACATGAATCTCCCAGGAGTTCTTTGAACTTCTTGGACCTGGATGTCTGGATTTCTAGCAAGGCCAAGGAAATTTTCCTCAGTTATTCCCTCAAATAAATTATCTAACCCATGTATATTTTCTTCTTCATCCTGAGGATGGCTATGATTCCTATGTTAGACCTCTTTACATAATCCCATGTTTCTTGTAGGCTTTGCTCTTTCATCGTATTTCTCTGCTCTATCTCTGTCACTGACTTTTTTAATTGAAAGGTATTGTCTTCAAGCTCTGAGATTCTCTCTTCTGCCTGATATAACCTGTTCTTAAGGCTTCCCACTGTGTTTTCTAATTCCTTGGATGAATTTTTCATTTCCAGCAGTTCTATTCAATTTTTCTTTAACATTTCAATTTCCTTAGTGAATTTTCATTCATTTTCTGCATTGTTTTTGTGGTTTCTTTGTGTTGGGTTTCTATTTTATCCTATATTTCATTGAGCTTGCTTACAATTCATGTTCAAAATTTTTCTTCTGTCATTGCAATATTCTGATTTTGGTTGGTATTCATTGTCAGAGAGCTGATGTTCCCTTTGGAGGGTGTCCTTTCACTCTAATTCTTCATACTTTTGGAGTTCTTTCTCTGATTCCTTCTCATCTGGAGCAGCTGTTTCTTCTTACCTTTGGATTTTTAGTTTAGATAATGACACACCCTAGTCTAATCTCTAAGCCAGTAGGTAGTGCTTGTGAGAGAGAATCAAACACACCCTGTATGATTGAGTCTGTAAATGCTGTAAAGGGCATACAAATTGGCCTCCCTGTCAGTAGGCAGCACTTGCCAGAAGGAACAAGCTGCAATTTTTTTCTTTTTTTTTTTTTTTTTTTGCATCCTGTGACCAGCTTTAGCTCCTCAGGAGAAACACTCTAATGCCCCAGGTGATGGCCACGGCCCTGGAACTTCTATGTGTGTCATTATTCACTGCATATGGAGGAGTGAGGCTGGGTGGGGCTGGGTTGATTCAGGCTGTCTTCAGGCTCCACAAATGCTGGCCAGGAATCTGCTTCAGTAGGCATCAAAGATCCATTTCCCACCTCTGGGAAAAATTGCCAGAGAGGGGCTGAAGTGGCCCCACTCAACCAGAAAGTCTTTGTGTGGAGGCAGGGCTATCTGAGACTCACAATCTGGCAGTCTGGAGCAGGCCTTGCTCTTTTTCATCCTACTCTATTTTTTGGTTTATCCCTGGTCTCTGCCAGCAGACAGGGCCTCAAGCTAGCCAAATTCCTTTCAAACATGATGTAGACCTGAAGGTCCCCTGCCCAGGACCCTGTCCTGAGCTGAGAGCATGACCCCCCCATGGGAGGAAAGGTGCCCTGCAAGCACACCACAGCTAGGACCCACACTGCACTCTTCCCCCGATCTTCACCTGTGGACACCCCCACCTCCAAAGACTAATTCACAAATATCCCCTCTGTGCTCCTGGTATTGAGACCTGGGGGTACAGGATTTGGCCTGTGGGCCTATCCCTTGGGCCCCAGAGATCAACCCTGGACCATGCCAAGGAGAAGTGCACTGGTACCAAGTTACCCACAAAGTGCCCAAGCTGGTTTTGTGTCCCTCCACCTTGGGCATGCCCCACTCTGATGGGGCTGCCGGGCAAGCAGCACTAGGGAGGGCTGGCAGACAGGGAGTTCAGAGTCTGAGCACCCCTCAGTCTGCTGCAGGACCCCAAAAGGAAAGGTATGAGCACTGCTCCCTGTGGAAACTTCCATGTGATGGCTCCATTGTCTCTGTCAACAGCCTTGGGTGAGGAAGAGGGGGAGAAAAAGAGTCTTGGTACAGAAAACCCAGCACTGTAGTTGTCCCCAACCCTCTCTTCGGGAAGCAGTCCACCCAGAATGATCAGGCTCTGGAGTCACACAAATTACCTGGGACCCACTGGACTCCATGGCTCCTGAAGTCTGGGCCAGAATTAGGAAATGTCTGTGTGGGGACAAGCAAAATGAAGCCTGAGGAGTTAAAGCCCTCTGGGGAGGGCAATGGCACCTAGTGGGTAGAGAAGCAATATAGTCCCCACTATCTGGGCTCAGGTCTGTGAGGCCAGAAGTGACCCTGGAGGGATGGAAGGCTGGTGCCCTATCCACAAGAATCTCCCAGTGAGTGGTGCCCTGTCCACAAGAATCTCCCAGCTTACTGGCAGCAATCTCTGGGCACATGTGGGTAGAAGTTCTCTCTAGCTGCTCAGGAGCCTACTGACTGTCAGAGATGTGAGGGAGGGAGAAACTAACCACTCTCGCTGGTCTGCCCTTCTCACTGGTTTCCAAACCTCTTTGGAGTTAATCTCCATGGATACCATTCTCCTTGCAGTTTTGCTCTGCAACCTCTTCCTGTGGAGTCTCCTGAAGGCTCTGGCACCCTTCCTTCAGACCCTCATCTGATCTATGTTTGTCAATCTATTTGTTTTTTTCTCTTTCTTCTAAAACAACTTCTTCTTACTGAGATGCTCCAGCTGATGGTGTCTCTGGTCTGCCATCTTAGAGTTGGCTTAGATAGTTTTATTTCTTCCTTTTGTATATCTTCTTTTCTTTTCTTGTCTTATTGCATTAGCTAGGATTTTTTTACTACAATGTTGAAAGGCAGTGGTGAAAGGAAACATTCTTGACTTATTCCTAATAGCAGTGGAAAAGCAACAGGTTTCTCAACATTAAGTATAATGTTAGCTATAGCTTTTTTTATAGAAGTTTTTATCAAGTTAAGGAAGTTCCCTCTATTCCTAGTTTTCTGAGAGTTTTTATCATGTATCGTTATTGAATTTTGTCAAATACTTTTTCTGCATCTATTGATATGTTCATGTGATTTTTCTTTCTTAGCCTCTTGATGTGATGAACTACATTAATTGATTTTCAAATGTTGAAACAGTCTTGCATACTTGTAATAAATCTCAGTTAATTATAGTATATGATTCTTTTTATAACTTACTGTGTTTGATTTGATAATGTTTTGTTGAGGATTTCTTAAGAGATATTGGTCTGTAGTTTCTTTTTCTTACAATATCTTTGTCTTATTTGGGTATCAGAGAATTTTGGCTTTATTGAATGAGTTAGGAAATATTCCTTCTACTTTCATGCCTTTTTTTGAGGAGGGGGAGCTTCTCCTTCAGTTACATATGAGCAATTCTTATTTTCAACACTGGATTACTAAACCCTTGAAAGTGTTCATAGTATTTAGCTCTAAAACCTCCTAATTGATAATAAATTAGTATTCTATATAAATCCTAAATATGTACAAAAATATACATATGCACATAAACATTATCTACTTTCCAGTCATTTCCATAAGTTCATCAACAATTTGTAAGAATGTTTATACTTAAGAATTTTAGAATATAAATATAAAATGCAAATAAAATACCCAAGAGGAGGGAAAAGGATGAATGCATAGTGCTGACTGTATGTATTGTTTGGAAAATAAAACAGTAAAATATATGTTTAACTAGAAAGCAATATATGAAATAACCAACTTTCCCATATACTTTTATGTTGCAATATCAAACTCGTTCACTACTTTTTATATCAAATGTCTATCAGAACCCCTATGGACACTTTAATGAACATGCAAAAGAAATAATAAAGTCTGCTATGGGAGTTGAGGCAATGTTAACACAGACTTTTATGTGTTTAAACTGCCAAAGGAAATTCCATATAAGAAGTGTTCAAAGAATCTGAGATCAAAATAATCCCAAGTTCATTGGAAGTTTTGAAACCTATGCTGTGTTATACATATTTAGATGAAATCTCTCTTTTTGTCTAAAGCTTATAAAAGGTAAAATGGTGTCCTAGAGAAATGAAGAAGACACAAAAAGCAAATTATTGATTCTTGTTTCATAAGAATGATGTGAACACCTACTGTCTGCCCTTTGTGGTAAAAAGGATTAAAGATAAAAATATAATAAATCACATCCATAGCCCTAAATAGTTCAAATGGGGTACGGTGTAAAAACATGCCCTCTCTAACTGATGACATGGTGCCCTAAATCGGTAAAGGAGATCTGATCAAGGTGCTTGGAGAACGCTGTGGAAAAAGAGCTTAGTTCTAAAAAAAGAAAGAATGAGCTGTTGTCAGAGATGAGGTGACTTTTGAGTATAAGAAGAAGGTATTTGCTCATGAGAGAATGGGGGAAAGAGAATTCAAGGCAAAGGTTGCAGCATGGGCAAAAGCAAGAAGGTATTTGAATGCCTAGCACATTCTATAAACTGCTAAAAGTTCAGTGTAGTAAGGACCCAAGCTTCCCAGAGAGAGAAAACAAGGATCAGAAGGAAGTGTTTGGTCTGACTGTGAGGTTAACTTTACTTATCTACTTACCAGGAGAAGAAAATTAGAGTTAAGAGACGAAAGCTCAAAAATCTGTTAAAATCCCCTCTGGGTTAACAGAGAGCTTCTATAATTCAGAGTGGTTTGAAGTTCATAAACTATTATTTATCACCTTGAGAAAGCAAGAAATATGTTCAGTGTGCGTTTTTGGAAACTCCACTTTCTGTATCCAATCTGATTTTCCAAATGGGAAGATGTGATATTTTTCACAAAGAACACATTTCGGGAACAAAATTTTTTTAGCAAAGAAGATTTTTCTAAAGCTACTGTGTCTCCAAACTCCCTAGGCAAATGAATGTACACACCCACCTCTTAGTTTCCCTAGAGGTGTCCAGCTGAAAGGATTAATGAACTGTTGTGGGGGTGCGTGGTTGACACCACTGGTTCTGACGAGGCTAGGAAACTGATCCGCTCTTAGGAGTTCAACTGATATAAAGGCTGCTCTTAAAGTGGCTGCTAGAAAAGCAGAACTCCTTCCGTGAATCTCATTAGGACTTTGTGGGCCAGTAGAGACAACTCCCTTTCTGGTTCCCAGACGATCTTACTCCACTCCTTCCTTCAATCCTCCACTCTCAGTTGCTCCAGAATATCTCCCTTAATGAACCTGATCCAACTGGATATCCCTCAATTATCCATCTGGAGCCACTTACTGACACTGTTCACTTCATTTTTGTTCCTTTGTCATTTTCATGCTCTTTCTCGCAACTGGACCGTAAGTATTTCTGCTTCGTACCTTGGTCATTCCTGTTCACACAGTGAACATTCAATAAATACTCTCCATTATCTGTTTGATGATCTCACTATCTTATAAGATGGACCTAAGAAATAGAAGAGTCTAGGGATTTCAGAAGTGTATCATAATAAAGAAAGCTCTAATAGCTGTTAGAAAAATTGAACCTGCTAGCAAAAAAATAAATAAAAATAAAAAAATATTGTGGCAACAGAAGAAAGACTAGAAAAGAAAACAGTATTATTAGAGAGTAGCCTGAGTAAGAAAGGAAAGAAAATGATTAATAAAGGCCCACTCTCTAAGAGACTGATCACACTGTGGCTATAAGGCTAGGAATCTAATTATTTGCTTTTGGGAATGTTGGACCACAAGTTTCAAAAAAATTTCCTTGGAAGACATGTTTTATTGCCAAGGAATTTTCCTTGGTTTTTAAAATATTGTAAAAGTGATTAATATGCCTTATAAACATTACCAGAATATTTTAAATAAAATGTCGTTTTGCCAAGCCACAAATTCCTTTCAGCCCCGTAACTTACATCAGCACAGCCTGGATTCTGGGAAGCCCCACCAAGATTTTGGTGACAGATTTCCATCACTGCAAAACAGTGGGCCAGCTTGGAAATGAGGCAAATACCAATTCATCCCAAGAGAAAACATGACAGCTGAGACATGACAAGCTTGGCCCTCATCCTGGACTTTGGTTGCCTGTTGAGTGTACACAGCCTGGCATTCATCTGCGTGCAAGACTAAGGAAGGTTACAGAAAGTGTATCAACAATGTCCAATGATGGGAGAAAATTGCCTCAAATCCAAACATCACTGAGATTTCTTTAGCACCATTACTTACCTGTTGTTATATATTGAAGAAATAGGATGACTATATTTATTTATAAGCATATCAGTATGTCTAGAACCAAGAATAAATGATACAAATGGAAAATGTATACAAACAGAAAAATAAGGACGGTCTTACCCTGACATGTTGCACGTGTACTCAGAGAAGCTGGACTAAGTTGTTGCTTTGGCAATCATTCCGAAAAGTATGGGGAAGACTTCTCCCAAAACTATCTTCCTTCTCCCCAACCAGTTGTCTTCCAACAAGGATCTCTGCTTTCTTGTAGGCATTTTTTATAACAATATATTGTAATAAAAGTTACGTGAATGTGGTCTCTCAAAATATCTTATGTACTGTACTCACTCTTCTTTTTTTATTTCAGAACATTATGGGGGTGCAAACACTTTGGTTGCATATATTGCCTTTGCACCTCCCAAGTCAGAGCTACTATTTTGCCCAACCCCTTCTTTTAGGCATCTTTGTTGGGGGAGGAAGTTTGAAGAAGATCAATAATTTAATTTCCAAGCATAGCAAAAGAAATAATAGAAAGCCAAAGACAAATGAGGAAAGGGCCCTCTGAGGAAGGAAGAAAGGACGAGAGAATTAAAGTCGCTCACTCAGTTACTTGCTCTCAGGGTGTGCCTATGCCACAAGAGGAGGGAGAAGAAAGCAAATCCACCATTCGGTGGATCGAAGAGCTTGAGGCAGACCAGGAGCTGGGCACCAAAGCCTTTGATGCAGAGAGGTTTGTTTTTGTTTTTCTTTTCCTTAAGGAGAATTATGGACAAATAATTCCCATTTAGGTAGATCTTTCATAAACCCTTCTTCTCTTTCGCAGTATCCTGTTTGCTTCCTTCCTAGTACTTATCGTAAGTGGCAATTAAATTGTTCAGTCTCTGGTTTACTTCATTTTCTGTCTCTTTCATGAAAGTGTCACTGAGAAGAGGGACCTTGCCTTTAGCACAATCCCTGAGATTTACTAAATAATATTATTGAATGATTGAATAAATGCATATCAAAGTGCTGCACCAAGTTTGGTAAGAACGAGCTGGGGAAGCGTGGCTATAGCGGGGCGGTGATATTTAGGAGGACCAACGAACCTCCAGAAGAGCAGTTTCAGCCTAGTTGTGTAGGGCCCAAGATGGCAAGAATTCTTAAACTGGCTCTCAGAGTGGGCCTTGGATCATGCACAACATAGAATCTTTTTCTTTTTCAATGTGCTGAGCCCACACCAGCTCGTCACAAAACTCCTGGGGGCATTGGTCACCGTATCACAGCCGTGCCCACATTACCATATCAGGAACTCTGAGAGGGGGGCCTGTGTTACAGCTAACATTTACCACTGAGAACAACTCCCTTTGTTCTGGAAATATCTCTTCAAAGCCATGGTTCTAGCAGGGGCTGGGGGAGGGTGTGTGTGTCATCCTCGTACTCCTGACCATGGGAGCAGAACATCACCCGAGATGGACAAATCCTGGGACATCTCACCCTACCCCCTTGTCACGCCTCTACGCCCCCACCCGCGGGTGATCGCGGCTGCTCCACACATGCTCACATGACCCAAACCAGAAAAATCAGAGCCTTTTCTCAGGATGTTTCAAACTTTTCCTGAAGAAAAAGTGCTTTCCTCTCTGATCACGTTGCTGTAAGGATGTGATCCAGACGAGAACACTGAGCTAAGGAAACGAAGCAGAAACTTGAGGAGGTTCACCAGGGTGCTCAGGGTCTCTGGCTCACGTCACCACTGCCCCTCTCAAGTCTTGGTGACTGAGTTCTCCCCTGGAGTCTCTGCTACTCCAATATTCCTCCCCAAAATACTGTGTTTTGCTTAATTTAGTTTGAAATGAATTTCTGTCTCACTTTTACCCTGATACAGGTGAACCCTAATATAGGTGATTATACTTCCTTTAAATTTCAAAGTAAAACTAGAACATTTCTTGAATAATTATTTTCCCCAGTCTTGAATCAGTAGCTAAGTGTTAATTTCAACTCAGAGGCTGTCCGAAGAATAAAAATGTTACTACCCTGCATTAGCTTTAGAAAAAGCTTACTTTTGTTCTAACTCAGAACAGAGAACCAAACTCCCTCAAAGAATAAGAGACCTGAGAAGATTAATGGCTAAAGATACTAGCTTTCCATAATTCTATATTTATTCATTTAGATAACTGGCTAGATTCTGCAGCAGAATTATACTCTACTGACTGTAACCCTTCACCCGCTGAGCTCCAGAGTTTTGTTCTGAGGAAACAATTCGCCATTGGTAGGTCAAAACACAAAGCACTGCATTTGTTATACAAGAAAAGAGATTTTGCAAGAGTAATACAGTACAATTTAGTCTTTGTCCTTTTCCTTCCCTCTTTTTAATTTTTCTTCCCACTTCCAGGCTTTTGCTGTTTTCTCTTCTGTGTGTGTAGAGTAATATATTTCATAGTATCCATTGTATTCAGGAAGAAAATATTATAATAAAATGTGCTATTTTAATATACAAGTAATAATGTATAAACAGAACATTTGAGAACACTGTAGCTGACTTCATAGGTTTAAATACAACAGCTACCTGTTGTATTTAAACAGGTAGCTGTTGTATTTACCTCTGTAGTCATGACTTAAGCCTTGAATAGTTACTAAGTGTGGCAAACAGCTATCCCTTTCTCTACACTTCTCACACTCCATCCAGCCTAATTATTCCCTACTAACAAAACTCTTTGTTCAAGCAATAAAATGTGAGGGCCAGGAAAATTATGGTTAGTGTAAGCCAGTTATGACAAGTTCTTGCCTTTTTGCTAATAATTGGCCTAAGGGTGACCCTGTGGGCCAATTTTAGCCTAGATAACTCGGCTGACGCCCTCCCAGAAGGATTTCCCTGAAAAAAAGATGTGAATCATGCAAGGGAGAGAGTCTCTTTCCCTCTATCCCCTCCCTTCCTACTTAGACACTGCAGAGTGAGGGTAAGGTGTCTGGAGGTGAGGCTGTAAGGGACATAACACAGACTGCCCACAGATGGGTGAGCAAAAGGACAGAAGGAGCCTGGAGCTGCCAGAATTCATGCTGAGTAAGCAACTGGCTTTATGGTCAATACTACTGTTAATGCAGTTATTAGTTATTTGCAGCTGATTGTATCTAAGCTGATACATTATGAAATAGAACTGAAGGCTCACTTGCATACAACAGTTTTCACTGTGATATCAAGGGAATGAGTAACAACTGATAAATATTTTGAACATGTGTAAGTTTTTTTTGTTCTTTTCAGGAGAGTACCATAAACTCTTTGTAGATAAAGTCTGGTGTAAGTCAAAACTATATAACCATAGAAAAAGAAAACTTGTACGTAGAACAAAGTAGGAATTTAATTTTACATATGCTAAAGTACGCTTGGTCTGGTTTTACTTTATGAGTCATTTCTCTCATGTACAACTTTAGCATTTACAGATATGATTAAAAACAGATTAACTGAACAGAATGTGTAATGGTCCTCAGCTGAATATCAGAAAATTAAAACAGATTTGAAAACTCTTCTGCAACACTCAGGATTTAAATACATTGAATATGTCAGCAATTTTGTACTCTCACAGCAAGACATAAAAGAAGCAAAGATAAAGGGATGCACAAAATAGGAAAGTCTTTGGGGGTATTAAGGCAATTAAGAGCAATATGGAAGTAATCAAAACTTGGTCGACAGACCAAATAAGACCTTATGAAATAAAAATATGGGCCAACATTTGCAAAATGTTGCATGCCTTCAGATTACACATGTCTACAAAAGAAATCAAGGGTTAGATTCAATGTGCGGATATGAAACATTAGCAATGGATGAGATGTAAAAGGATTTCCAAGGCTCGAGGATAGGCAAGCATGCTAAAGTTTATATCTTTATGTAGCCACTAGCCAAGTTTTAAGGGTCGAAGCAGTGTTTTTCAATCATTTCATCATGAGAGACAGAATAATGTATGAGTAGAAAATATGCAAAAGTCAAACAAACAGAGAGCTTGGGTTGTTTATTGTGAGTAGTTCTGTTTCAAATCAGTTTGAGATATTCAGGAAGTAGGCTTATGTTTTTATTTTATCAAATTGTTTTTTTCCTGAGATGATAAATGTTAAAAGATATATGTAATAAACACACCCAATGTCCTAGCATGAAGCATACAGAACTGCCCGAATGTGGGCACTGACCGTTGATTAATAAAACCAAGACATTCACATCAGGGGATACTGTGCTTCTCTGGAGACTTCCCTGGGAGAGAAAAAAGAGCCGCAGACAGAGATAAACACGGGGTTTAAACTATCAGTCAATGCAGATCTCATGAAGATGAGAATGCAGCCAACAGATGTGACCCAAACCGCACTAGACAGAGGGAAACCATAACGAGGCAGACAAAAGCTATGTCTCTGTCTGGATTATATGTGATGGGTTGGAAACTGACATATTACAATCCAGATTTCACTGCAGCAGCTGTCATCTTGCTGATCCACTTGTGTATTTTTCTCAGCTCATTCAGCCTCCTTTTGTGGTTCTTCAAATGTGGCAGTATCCTAAAAAGATTAATTTAATCGTATCGAAGACATTTGAACTTTAAATAATAATGCCACAAAGGATAGGCAGAGTTGGTGCTTCTGCTGCCAATTTGTTTCATTGCTTCTTACATTCACTGCTTTCCTACATGCAGGCAAACCTCCTGTGCTCGTACTGCAGTTCTGATTGCTAAGGGACTGGCTAAATGCTTCTACTCCATCTCCCCCGCATATCAAAATCCTGTCTTTTTTCTTTGGCTGAAAACTTTGGGGCCAGATGCAGACTATGATTTTCAGCAAAGACAAGTTTCTGCTAGTTTATTCATAGAGGTGTTTCTTTACAATCCCCCTAACAATTATGAAAATCCCATTTGGAGTCTGGTAACTATGCCTGATGTTTTTACACAGCAAGAGGAGCCACTGGATGGAAGATATACTAATTAGCCACTTTTAGAATCTACCCATAACTTGGCAAACAAAACATCTGGACGTTTTAGGGCCATGTGAAAAAAATCATCTTTCCCACTAGTGTTCACAAATGGAAGAAAAAAGTCTCTGAGTGCGGCGATATTCCAAGTCCAAGGAATATTCCACAACCAGAGTGCTATCCCAGAAATAAGTTAGCAACAAAGGCCTTTTTGGCTCTAAAAGATTTCAAAACACACTGGACATGAAATTGGAAAGCATCTAAGAGCTAACAGTCTTGCTGGAAAATAGGAGAGATGGAGATGGTAGCCTTTTTCGTAACTCTTTCCTGAGTCTGTGGATGGAACAGACAGGAAAGCTGTGGTGTAATGAATAAAGAAGTTATCCAACGTGCAATTGTCAGTGGAAATTCTTGTCCAATCACTGCACAGTAACAAAAGGAAGGGTTAGGTGTGCAGCAAAAGGAACCCAGACTTAAGGGACTTCTTCTATCCCAGCCTTGATATTCAATAGCCACCATCGAGGACAGATAACTTGAGAGCTTCATCTCCAAAATGGGAGGTCGTGCTAAATGACCTTCACAATCCCATCTTCTGCCAAGCCTGCAGGTGCCCAATATCTATTTCTGAAAGTGAGATACTGAGAACAGAAAAGAACCACCTTTCCATAAGCCCTTTGGCTTCCGAACTTCCCTTTCCTACTTCTAAACCTTGAAAGCTTAGGATGCACATTTCAAGGATGAGGAGTAGGAATATGAAGCTCTTCTGTTTGGGAAATCACTTGAACAAAGTAAAGAGATGAGAAACAGGGATCTATAAAGTACTATGAAGTACTAGAACGCACTACGGATAAACTGCCTTTAGGAAAATGGAGATTCGCATTGTCGGGTCTTGAGGGATCATTAATATTTTCTTCAGACAAACGAGTGTGGTCCTTTTCTCGTCCATATAACTCAAACTACAGGAGTGAGCTGCATGGTCTATAGTGTCCTGGACAAGGGACATGGGAGCGACTGTGCTCCTGGGCCAGACCAGGAAACTAGTTTCCGGAAAGGGTTGGAGGCAGTGCAGATTGGCACACTGAAAAATACCTAATATTTAGCAAACACATGGTTTTTACTATCTGTTCGTACTCACATGTGTACTTGACATACGTGACTCATTTAATCTTCTCCACAATTCTATAAAGAAAGTGTTATTACTGTCATCTTACCCATGTGGATACTGCCCAAGGTCACACGGCTTGTAGTACTTACTGAATGTTGCATAACAAATCCCCTAAAGTTTAGTAGCTTAAAACAATAATAATTCTTTATGTATTTCATGGTTCCTGTGGGTCAGGTAGTCATTCAAGAGCAGCTCGGCTGGGTGATTCTGAGTCAGGTCTCTCATAAAATGCCACCTGTCACCGAGAGCTTGACTGGGGCTGGAGATCCCGGCGGGGGCGTTGGTGCGGGCGATAAGAGGGGGCTCTCGTTCCTCCCCACGCCCCCTTTCCACAGGGCTGCCGCGGGCTCTTATGTCACCCCGCTGGTTTTTCGGAAAGAAAATGATCGTGACATCTAGGCTCAGATGTCGCACAGGTCCGTTTGCTGTGCTCTGCTGGTTCCCCAAACCCTCCTTGGTCGCGGAGGAGACCACGCAGGGCGTGAACGCCGGGCGGTGCCATCTACAGCTACACGGGGTGGGGCGCACTGACCCCAGACACAGGCCAGGCCCTGCTCCCCACGGGGTCCGGTGCCGCCGCGTGGCTGCGCTTGCCCTCTTACTGAGGACCGGGACACTGCGAGCCACAAGGGAGACAACGCCAGGGACTTAAGTAACCCTGGACGAAGTTTGAATTTGCATTTTCCCCCCATGGACTCTTCCAAGTGCTACTCAATGCCCAGTTTTAGGTTTATTATTAAAATTTCCCTTCATTAATCCACTTTTGTGGTGGCGACATCACCGTGCTGGGAGACCTTAGGCCTGGAGCTGTGGAGGCTGAGGAGCCCCGAGGCAGCAGGGATCCCGGGTGGAGCGCTCGGCAGGGGAGGCTGCGCACCCCACCCGGTGGCGGAGCCCAGGGCGGGCAGGGTGGGCCGGCTGCTCCCCCGCCTGCCCACGCATCCGGGGAGCAAAAGGAGGAGAGGCCAGGGCTTCCTTATACTTGTATGAAGCAGGAGTCCCCAACATATGGTGAGTTGTATAATTATTTCATTACATATTACAATGTAATAATAATAGAAATAAAGTGCACTATAAATGTAATGCACTTGAATCATCCTGAAACCATCCCGCCCACCCCTCGGAAAAATTGTCTTCCGTGAAAACAGTCCCTGGTGCCAAAAAGGTTGGGGACTGCTGGTATAAGGAATACTCTGTGGCAAACACTGTTTGCAAGCTAGGAGAACTGGTAGTTAGCAATTGCTGTCTTCCAGGGCAAATGAGTAAGACTCCGGGCACAAAAAAATACTTCAAAGTTGAAGGTGAATATGTAAGAATGGTCTCCACAGAGGCAAAGCCAAAGAAAAAGTGGTGATTCTGAAAAGCATCCTTGGATATTAACAAACAATTTATTTCAATGTTAAGAAATTACCAAGTAAAGCTGAACATTAATCACATTAGCGCTGTCTTCTCACAATTTGGATATAATCTTCTCAGGAATTTTATATAGAAATCTGAGCAGGGTTTTCCCCCCAGTCAGATACCAGCAATCCCTGAATTAAAAGCAATTCATAGAAGAAAAAGTATAAATAGCTAATATACACATGAAAATTTGCTCAAACTCGCTAGTACGCAGAGAAATTCAAATTAGAACATAAGATATCATTTCTCACTTATCACATTGGCAAAATTTGTAAATATTAATAATATACAGAGTTGGCAAAGATCTAGGTAATAAGGGCACTAATATGCTACTACGAGACACGTAAATTAGTACAGCATTTAAGAGGGAAATTTGCTGGTATTTATCAAAATTCTGCTTTGAAGTGCTATTTTGGAGAAATACTTCCAATTGCAAGAAAGCACATTACCAAATAGTGTCTAATATCAAAAAAATTAGAAACCCAATTATTCATCTGTAAATACATGGTTAAAAATAGGTTACATCCTTAGTATATAATATTACCCAGCAGCTTAAAGGAGCATGGAAAATCTACATACAAAACATGAAAAGTTTTCCAGGCCATACTGTTACATGAAAAAAGCAAGTAGAGACAGTAAGTATAGTTTAATACTATTTATACAAAAATAATTTAAAACTACATATTACATAGGTGTATATCTGTAAGTAAATAAATCCATAGAAAAAGGTCCAGAAGGATGAATATCTTCATGTTTATATGTATATGGCGACCCTGATGAATGAGCGAGATTTGGTTGGGTGAGAGAGAGCATATAGAGGTAGAGAGAAGGCTATGAAAAGGAAAACTACAAATTTTTTTAATCAAGAACTTATTGATATATTACTTGTGCTAAAAAAAATAATGTTTTCTATTCATTGAGGCATTCTAGATCAAGTACTTAGTGCACAAAATCATTTCATATAAACACACAATATCACCCGTGTTACAACCACTTTCTCAGAAAATCAAGCCTTGTTTGCCCGAAACGCTAAGCAATAGTGGACCAGGTGTTTGGCAAAATAAGGAAAAATAAACCCATCTATCTCTGCTGTCCGTTTTTAGTTTTTAGCATGACCTTCTTACAGTTTCTATCTTGGTATCCTTTTTACGAGCATCGCTTCCACCCGAACTCATGTAAAAGGTTTGAAACATAAACCATCAGTTCAACTGGAAAATTGGATATGAAAGAATGGCTTCATGAAAAGCCAATTTCCGCATCTGAGGCAAACTGACTTTTCCAAGTGAATATTGCAAATAAAAATAGATCAAAATTCATGGGTTTTTCCAGCATGAAAAATAGATATTACAGCACCCAAATCTCAATGGGTACTCTTATTTTCTCCCAGATTTGTCTGTATAACTTCAATATAAACTACCTCCTATCTATAAATACTACCAACACAGAAAACAAAGTTATTCAACAGTTTCACTATTCCTTATACCTGGTCCTTTGGAGCATGATGTTTACATCTGCTTTAAGCATCATACCTACTTCTAGTTACCTAAACTTCGGTCATGGCTGTCTTCCTCCCTAGCCAGCAGACAGCCTGAGGGGCAGAGTGTGTCTCCCTCTCCTTCGTATCCACCATGGCATAGTATCTAGCTTGGTGATCAACCAATAGAAAGTTCTTAAAAATTATTGTTTATTGAATATTCAGTTGATTTTAAATGCTATGTGTTAAAACATTTGTAAAAGGAATTTTTATTCCTGAAGATTATTATAAGTTATGAAAGGAAATATGCAAAACAATAAGATATAATTTCCAATGTGATCCTTTGGAACAGAATTAGAACTATGGAAGCATCTGGGAGTTGTAGTGGAAACATATGGGCACTGCAGCTCTTTAAGGTCAATAACTTTATCTTCTTTATTTATATTTTCTCCACCCAACACAGTGCCATACAACATAGTGAGTGCTCAGAGCTACTGTTAAGTAATAATTAAAGCAGGGAGCAGCCCTGGGTTTTGAAGGCAGAAAATCTTGTATTTGAATCCTGGCCTGATAAACTTTACCCATGTGACTTTAAATATTCTATTTCTTTAGATCCTCATTTGTAAAATTGAAACTAAAAATTCCATAACCAGCAGTTTGTTGTGAAAGTTAGATATGTAAAATGTACCTGGTAGTGCCTGCTTCCTAAGAAATAATATTTGCTTGCCTTTTCACTGCTATTAAGATAGAAGCCGAGTTTCACTTTGCTGGCACTATAGAGAAAAAAAGATGTTAAAATCAATGAGAGCATTTTCCTGAGCCAGTTTGAGCTTTGGTCACCATAAGCCCTTCTTTGTCATCTCAAGTGATATTAATATGATGTGGATAAAATAAAAGTTACAAGTTTCTAAGTCCTTTCAGGCTTTTTCTCCCTACCTTTCCCCAGCCTTTTTTGCACCCCCACCACCTAAATAGAAGCTTCTTTTGTCCATTCAACCTCATCCTCCACCTTCTAAGAAAGAAACCGAATCTCAAAGTCTTCAAGCTTGGTGGTAGAGATAAGAGAGAAAGAAAGAACCAGAGAAGCAAAGAAGTGAATTTGCAAAAAAAAAAGTCAAGGTTAGCTCTTGGGAAAATAGAGAATCCAAAGAGTAGAGGGAAGAAAAGTCCGTCTTTTGAGCTCAATTTGGAAAAGAATGTTTAGTAGAGATTTGATGGAAAAGGTTAGCTAGAGAGGCTTCTGTGTGCCTAAGAAGTGTGAGAGATCAGGAATTAGCTGAAAGAAGAAGGAAAGAAATTTTTTAAGCTATCGCAATTAGTTATGAATTTGATATCTTTATGTTTTCCAACCATTTTAAGTAAAGATTGGAGTCATGTCTATTCATTTTGAGATCTTGATCTATGCTTCTTTGTGCACAATACCATGAAAAAATTGGGTCTCCAAGTGCCTCAGGCTTTTTTAAAATTATGTAAAGAATTCCTGAAAATGGCACTGCTCACTCCCGCGCCCTGTGGCAGCCCCCGCTGCCGCTGTGTGGTCTGCTCGGTCCCTGTGGCCCCGCGCGCTCGCCCACTGCAGTCTCTCCCGCGCGGACATGGCCTCGAGCGCCGCCACCGCCGCCGTGAAGATTGGAATAATAGGTGGAACAGGCCTGGATGATCCAGAAATTCTAGAAGGAAGAACTGAAAAATATGTGGATACTCCATTCGGCAAGCCATCTGATGCCTTAATTTTGGGGAAGATAAAAAATGTTGATTGCGTCCTCCTTGCAAGGCACGGGAGGCAGCACACCATCGTGCCTTCCAAAATCAACTACCAGGCAAACATCTGGGCTTTGAAGGAAGAGGGTTGTACACATGTCATAGTGACCACAGCATGCGGCTCCCTGAGGGAGGAGATTCAGCCCGGCGATATGATTATCATCGATCAGTTCATTGACAGGTGAGCAGTGTCTCAAACGCTT
>CAUYSK010069623.1:0-21459 GCA_963575035.1 Avahi laniger
ACCTCTGCCCTCAGCTTACAAAAGGCTGAGAAAGGATAGAAGTAGGGCTAGTACTACTGAATCCTTTTTTTGTTGTTGTGTTTGAAACAGGTTGACACTCTGTCGCCTAGGCTGGAATGCAGTGGCATGACTATTGCTGACTGCAGCCTCAAACTCCTGGGCTCAAGAGATCCTCCTGCCTCAGCCTCCTGAGTAGCTAGGACTTCAGGCACACACCACCATGCACAGCTAATTTTTAAATTTTTTTGTAGAGAGACAATCTCTCTATGTCTCCAATGCTGGTCTCAAACTCCTGGCATCAGGCAATCCTCCTGCCTCGGCCTCCCAGAGTGTTGAGATTATAGGCCTGAGCCACCATGCTCTGCCCCGAATGCTTCTTATGTGTTTGAAGACAACCCTTGTCCCACACTCAATATCCTCAGTGCTGTACAGCTTAAAGTCTCCTCAGCCCTCATTTGTTAGAACTCTATCTTCAAGTAGATCAGACTGTGGATAAAGCAGGGCCATCATCACCAGTGTGTCCCTCATTCCAGCTTGTATTTGTGTAGTATAGTCTAAGATCCCATTAGCTTTATTGGCAAAGCATATCACTCCATGATCTGAAAGTATATGTTAAAGATCCTTTATTAGAGGAGGAGTTCGAGATCTAATTGAAAACAAAATTATAAGGTTTGCAGGTGCTAAAATATGTGGGGTGGACAGGAGATAACCTACACAAGCTAACAGGGAGCCTGAGGAGCCATGATGGGCTCCTTGTAGACTGGTTAGAATTTAACTATGCAAGAAGAGGACGAGAGAGAAGCATGCATGGTGGAGGTCATTACAGTCATGCTAAGCAGCTATTCATATCATTTCTATATTTCTGGTCTCACAGCTGTTTCCTTATGAAGTGATGGGTTGGTAAGTCATCAACCATTTGACCTTATATTTTTCTAGTTCTTCCTTTTTTGATGGTGCACAAAAATTCTGAAATGAAGCCCAATGATCCAACCATGCTTTTGAGGTGGAAGGAAGGGAATTTCGATTTGTAGACTTTTTTTTTCTGGCCTAAAAGTATCCTTTAACTTCTCAGCAATAGAAGTTTTTGAGGATCAGTTCATTGTTTTCTAAGCACTTTGAAGTTTAAATGCATTCTTGACTTCATTTTACAATATAACATACTAGACCTCTTCAAAGAGGACTTGATCTAGAAAGAAAGAAAAAAAAACATACTAGACCAATAATCACTTGTACTCTTTGCTTTGAAGTTTTAGTGACGGGTTAGGCAAACATTGGTAGAGGAGGGACTCTACACCTTAATTAAAGTTTCTGGCCCTAACAGAAAGATTTATTGGTTAAGAATTAGCCAGGGGGCCTAGGGACAGTGGCTAAACTTTATAGACAAAAAGGGGCCTTCTGACCTGAAAGAAAGGTGGCACAAATACTAATCTGCTTTTTCCTTAGACACTTTCACTTGGTTCTAGAATTCTTATCTCCAGCTCATCCTGTATCCAGATTAATTTTAGGGTCATTTTCTTCCTCCTTGGTGCTGTGACTCTCACTTAAAACTACCCATGGCTTCCCTCTCCCGCAAAACATACCGTAGACCCTGCAGCACCATGTTCAAGGCTCTCTGGACTAGGTCGCCTTCTGGTTCCATCTTCTACTCCTTCCCTGTCCTCTAGTCAGACTGGACTACTTTATCAATACACCTGATGTGTGCCTTTTATACCTTTCTGTTTACTGATGGGAGTCAGTGCCTCCTTGGAAATCACGTCCCTGTCTGCAGCTATCAACATGGTGCTCATTCCTAAGGGTGGCTGATGTTGTGGTCCTTCACATTGTCATGCAGGTCTCTGCTGCTGGGCTCTGAGCACCCTGAGAACACGGGCAGAGTTGTGTTTAGGTTTCTACCACCAGAGTTTAGAACTGGGCCACTTCCACAGCAAGCCGCCAGTAAACTTTTAGTTGGGGAATGAGTGAGGGTGGCATCCCTGGCTTGGAGACAGAGTTGAGATCTGGTGTCAGCTTTGTGCTTATTAACTGTGGACCTCAGGGCAGTTACCCAATCAGTGTCCTTATCAGGGTGTGATAAATGAGGTACTGTGTTTGAAGGGAAGGGATTCGTTGTTATTAGTAGCGGTAATTACAGCGTGGCCTGGTTAAAATACCACCTCCTCCCTGGAGTTTTCCTGTCCACTGTGGTTAGCGGCGGCGCCGTCTCCTTAGGAGCCCTGTGGGACATCGTTGACCATGCTCGTCGGCCCTCATCCTCTGCCACCACAGGCTCCACTTAGTTGTCTGCAGACCTTATCTCCCCTTCCAGATCAGGAGCACTTGGAGGACAGAGCAAGAACAGCACCTAGCAGTGGCAGGACCTGCTCTCTCTCACCTTAGCCCAGGGGGTCTCAGCTGGGAACAACTGGCAGTGTCTGGAGACATTTGGTTGTCTTGCTTGTGAAGGCTGCTACCGGAACCTAGTGTTACAGCCAGGGATGCTGCTAAACTTGCTACAGCGCGCAGAACATCCTCCCACAACAAAGAATTGTCGGGCACGAACTGCCAGTAGTGCTGCGATTGAGAAACGCCGCCTCAGCCGAGACTCCCGCCAGGTGCACGTGCGGTAATGGAATATGTGTACTGCATTTCTGAGAAAGAGTGAAAATCTTGGATTACGGGGCCCAAGTTGTAATTCGGTTCTTTAGAGTGAAAAGTCGTTGTAGGTGATACTGACCGAGCTTCACTATGGCCAGGCACTGAGCTCAACTGTCTATACATGGTATTTAATCCTCGTTACCACCTGGCAAAGATGGGCTTTGTTATTACACTAATTTTGCAGTTGTGGAGGCCGAGGCTTAGAGACACTAAGTAACTTGCCCAAGACCACAAAGCTAATGAGTAGTAGAGCAGGGGGATTTGAACTCAGATCTCCTGGCCTTTGATCCTGAGCTCTTGACTGCCTTGCTATGGGTTATACTCCAGGTATGACCCAAAGACTGTAAGTAAGAATTTAGGACTATGAGGTTAGAAGTTCCTTTACATTTTGTTCTCCTTTTCAAAAGTAGGAACTGGCTTAATTATCGAAGTAACAGGCGTACGTGACTTTAGGGCATCTCTTACCTATTGTATATAATAACAACAGCAATAGAAGCTAGCACTTTTAAAGTATTTATTGTATGTTTTCTTGCTAAGCACTTTATGAGCCTTATTTAATTTGCTAACAACTCTATGAAATAGCTATTACTATGAATGGCATTCCCATTTTACCGAGGAAAATTGAGTCACGAAGAGGTGAAGTTGACCAAAGTCCGGTGCCAGTAAAGGTTGAGTGGCTTTAAAATCCAGAGCGCTGTGACTCTCAACCCCGTACCCTTAACCACGATATAATCTACTTTCTGTTCTGAACCTGTGAAAATAACTTGATTTTTTTTTTTAATAAATTCAGGATTTTGAATTGGAGTAGATAAAATTAGGCAGTAATTTGTGCCCTAGTACCTGGAATTTTAAACCTAAGGAATTTTTAGACTAGGCCTGAAATGTATTAAACTCCCTTTGCTTGTGCGACATAACAACCCAGTCCTTTGGACAAAGTAGGAAAAGGAAAAGTTTAAAGAACAGTAACTATGGAATCAGGAGATTCGCAGAAATTAAGGAAACTCTTAACAGGTGGGGAAAATGGGCAACGCCTGTGGAAAACTTCTGGAGTCAGGGGTGCTGTGAAGTTCTAGAAGAGGTACGGAAGTGTTCCTTCTGTCACAGACCTCTGCCATGTACCACACCAGTGTCTCGCCTCCTTCTTTGCCAGGAGATTCTAATTCGTCTGTTTGAGCCCTCCCCGCAGCATAATCTGGTTTTTGTAACGCCATTTAGTGGGAAAAGCAGCCCATTTTTACTAAAGCATAGTTCTAACATGAGCTTGATAAAATGTATTGTTTTCTAAACCATATAAACTAGTAAAGGGTAAGAATAACACTTTATAAAAAACGGTTATATTTGAAGTTATAAGAAGTGAACAACTTATTATGTTTAAGAAATGTCATTTTCCCTAAATTCTAACTCACCATCCCCTTCTCTTTTTTTCTTTCAAAAAAAATTTTTTTTTTCAGGTGAAAGACCAAAGAAACCAATTCCTCTTCAGGATCAGACTGTAAGAGATGAGAAAGGAAGGTATAAACGATTTCATGGAGCCTTTAGCGGAGGTTTCTCTGCCGGGTACTTCAACACTGTTGGCTCAAAAGAAGGTATGATTTTCCTACTTATAGCTATTATATTGCAAAAGCAAATACTTGAAATATTATTGTAAGATCCTCCCCCACGCCCCACTTTTTTAAAACTTCTTCTTTAAACATTTTAGTGCATATATTGTAGTCTTTTGTGTTCTTAGAATGTCTGAAGTGTTTACAGAGCCAATTTATGTGTTGTTTAGTGATTGAAGCTGAAGGTGAAAGAGTTTTCTTCCATGTTGTAAAAAATAGATACATTCTAACCAGATGATTAAATGACGATAATGACTTCTGTTTTGTATTTTCTTGCCATGCGCAAAGTACTCTTACATAGATTCTCTCTGTTAATTATTGACTGTCTCTCATGATTTAGTGAGTAAGGAGGACAGGTGTCATAGGTGTCTTGCAGATGAGGCCACCTACCGAGCATCAGAGAAGTTAAGGAGCCAGCATAGTGTCACCAACTGCTCTCCCCAGTCACTGGGAACCACAGCATGACTGGTTCCTACATGCTTTTTTTTTTTTTTTTTTTTTTGAGACAAAGTCTTGCTCTGTTGCCCTGGCTGGAGTGCCATGGCGTCAGCCTAGCTCACAGCAACTCAAACTCCTGGGCTCAAACAATCCTACTGCCTCAGCCTCCCAAGTAGCTGGGACTGCAGGCATGTGCCACCATGCCTGGCTAAATTTTTCTATATATTTTTAGCTGTCCAATTAATTTCTTTCTATTTTTGGTAGAGATGGAGTCTTGCTCTTGCTCAGACTGGTCTTGAACTCCTGAGCTCAAACAATCCACCCGCCTCGGCCTCCCAGAGTGTTAGGATTATAGGCGTGAGCCACTGCGCCCGGCCCTTCCTACATGCTCTTAACCTGGAGAAAAAGCAATTATATTTTTCACACCATGTAAATAAATTCCATATTGTTTGCAGTATTTTTTTTTAATGTTTTAACCTGGAAGCATTTTTTTGAACTGGAAGAAGATGGCTTTATATGTTTCAGTTATGAATACAAGATGAACTGATTAAATCACAGAGCAATTATCAGGGAAAAAATGGGCCAGGTCTCTTTTATATATGTAATATGTATATATTTATATATATATACATACACATACACATATATAATGTGTATGTGTGTATTTAAAAAGAACTTGTATACAGCAATAATAGTAAAATAAAGATGAAAAGCAGTTCAAGAAAGAATAAAAGATAACACAAGAAAAATACTTTGGGTAAATAAGATGGTTAAAGTTCAATATCCGGAATGTATAAACATTAGTCCCTGATGAGCAAATGGTCAGAGTATGAGAACAGCTTACTCGAGTGGAGCTAGAAATGCTTTGTAGAATATTCAGCCTCCTTATTAAGCAAATTGAAATAACCAGGACACTATTAAACTAAAACACCTATTAGAATGGTAAAAATGACAAAAGGATTTGCAAAGAAAAAAGCACACTAATACATGGCTGGCTCTCGGGTAATTGTAGACAGTATTTCTGGAGAGTAGTTTGATCTGATAATTAATGCTACTTTGGTACTTTATTCTAAAGAAATTTTTTTAAAAAAGGAAACAACCCCATCTGTGTGTTATAATTATAACTGTGCTGTGTATTATAATTCAAAAGTAGAACCGACTCAAATGTTTCCTTATGTGAAATTAATCAGTGAGACTGTGATAAGTGAATACACTGGAATATCTCTTTATCGTCAGGAGCGACAGAGTCAAGGTCTGTACAGAAGTAGGACAAAGACTCTAGAAATCCTCAGTGAGGAAGGTGCTGGGCCCAGGGTGTTACCCAGGAGAGCCTCACTGAGTCTCACTGTCTGGGGGTATCTCCCAGGATGACTCAGAAGCCTGCTCTTCCCACCCAAGAGTAAACCTTCCCCAAATTCCTTAGCTCCACAAGACTCTTGGACGGAATCAGAAAGGAGGTGCATCACTCGTAGAGAAAACTCAAAAAGTTTATCTGCAGAGATTACAGATATGTTTGATCTCCAGAACATTCTGTCTCTATAGACGTGGCACCTGCTTGGTGACCATGGTCAGGGAGCAAGGTTGTTAGTTAGAGGACTCAGGTGTTTGATGGCATCTGGGGCCTGGACCAGCCATTGCTCTTGGAGCAGCCAGGTTGAGTCCTTGGGCTAGGGTACCCTGAATGCCGCCGAGATTGCTTCTGTGACTCTGCCCATCCTTTTGTGGCTGACCGTTACACCTTGACAGATTGTTTCTTTGGCTATATTAATATGTTAGTGCAGATTGCTGTTCTACTGGTCTCAGAGTGGTCTTGCATTTTAAGGTGACTTTGTATCTTTCTGCTCAGATCTATTTGTGTTCATTTCACAGTTTAACTTTCAACGTATAATTTGTTTTCTCTTGGTTCTAAGTTCTTACTGGGAAAGCTCACTGTATCTGTTAAATTCTGACAATAGGGGATGTAGGAATTAAAAACAAGTTTACGTGGAGTAATTATGCATATATAAGCAGTGAGATGGGAAGTAGCTAAGAGTTTGTAGTTATGTGGAGTTTTAAGTCCATACGTGTTATTTAATTATTTAGTTATAGACCAGAATACTGTCCAGTATTGTAAAGTTCTAAACTCTTTTCTTTCTAGGATGGACACCTTCTACCTTCGTGTCTTCACGACAGAACAGAGCAGAGAAATCTGTTCTTGGTCCTGAAGATTTTATGGATGAAGAGGTGGGTTGCAGAACTTGAATTGCCAGCTAGCCGGTGGAATGCGTGTGGTGGGTTGGTGAAGTGCCTCCTCCAGCCCCAGAAAGTCCGATGTACGATTTCCTCTTGGTTTGGAAGGCTTTATCTTCTAGGTTTTTGGACCACAGTGCCCTGTTCACCAGTGGGTTCTTGTTCATTGGAGTAGCATCGTATGATGGGGCAGTTTCTACAGTTAGGGGTATAAAGGGAAAGTCATGTACTGGCAAATTTGCTCAATAAAGCCCCAAAAGCACAGCGTCCTTGGTGCTGAGTCTGCAGCTTTCCACAGTAACTTACACACACTGCAGCGTAAGGAACAGTGAGTGAGTGACTCGGCCCAAATTAAACTTTTGTTACCTTAGAGCCTAATCATGGATCTATCCATGATAAAATACTTACATCAGCATGCTTTGGGCTGCAAGTAACAGGAAAGAGAGATCGCCTTCATTTTTTGAGTAGCATAATCTGTAAGAGAACGTCTCATGTAGCAAGAGGTTAAATGTCAGCGAGGCCCCGGGCACTCTTCTCAGTCATTTTCTGCACGTCAGCTTGTCCTTACGCTACCTGTCCTCGTGCAAGATGGCTGCGGTAGTTCCTGTTGGCACATCCAGAGTGACATTACCCAATAGAAGGACTTTCCTCTTAGCTTCTTTGTTTATTTTTTATTTTTGAGACAGTCTCACTCTGTCACCGGGGCTAGAGTGCTGTGGCGTCAACCTAGCTCACAGCAACCTCCAACTCCTGGGCTCAAGCGATCCTCCTGCCTCAGCCTCCCGAGTAGCTGGCACTACAGGCATGTGCCTCCACACCTGGCTACTCTTGATTTCTTTTCTGGAGAGCAAAGAAACCTTTCACATAACTCCTACGGTGAATTTTCTCTACATCTGCTTGAGCAAATTGTTTGACATGCCTGTCCCTAAAGCAGTCCCTGGCGAGGGAAATGGGATCAATGACTGGCTTAGATAAGACACAAAGCCCCATCCTCTAAGCCATCCCCGACACTGGGCCACCACTCCTGAAGTGTGTGGTAGCGCAGAGGAAGGCAGGTCTGGAAACATCAGGGCTGTGCAGAGAAAGAGGAGGGGCAAGCAGCTGGACAGGCCACCCATAACATCTGCTCCAGTACATGCAAAAGCACCTGCCCCAGGGCCTGGCTCGTGGGCTCTCACAGACGTTCACTGACTGAATCTCAGCTTTGTCCCCTTCGCGCTGACTTTCAGAACATTGTCAGGAAGAACACGGCCCTTTCTTCTCATCTCTCCAGCTTGGCAGTGCCTGCTCTTGGCCACTGGTCTTACCTTATGTGGGGATGAGGTTCTAAAGTCAGTGTGTAGAGTATGCTGATCCTGAGCTAAATTTTGTAATTTTAACTTTTTTTTTTTTTTAAAGAAACAAAGCTGTGTGATGTATCATGTTTAATTACTTCCCAAATAATGTAATTCTGTTTGATTGTTTTTTTTTTTGAAGGATCTCAGTGAGTTTGGAATAGCACCTAAAGCTATTGTAACCACAGATGATTTTGCTTCAAAAACCAAAGACAGAATACGAGAAAAGGCCCGGCAGTTGGCAGCTGCTACTGCCCCTATTCCTGGAGCCACCCTGCTTGATGACTTCATAACGCCAGCAAAGTGAGAAGACTCTCATTCTGACTGTTCTGATCTTTGCGTCCATGCTTTGCACGTGTATGGTCATCTTCCTTAGGGATAGCTTGACCGCAAGTAAGAGAAGCCTTCTTAGGCGAAAAGTCTAAGTGAAAAAGGGGGGTTTTGCCAAAAGGGTCTTGCACCGTCACTGCCTAGAGTGCCCAAGAGCTCCAGCTGCCAGCCGTGCTGCTGGGGCTCACGGGGCTGGAGAGCTGGTAGGAACTGGGTGACTTCCCTTCCCCACTCTCCTCCCAGGCCTTATGGCTTCTCTCCTGTCGCCTCAGTCTACCCTCTCTTTCCGTGTACCTCCTTGTTCTGCTCCCGGGCATGTGACCTGATGTGGCAGCCTCAGACCTCCATGGTCCTTGACGAGGACTATCTAGACTCCCTGTGTGCCCGTTCCAGAGGCCCAGGAGAGAGGACATCGATTGACTCCCCCCGGTCAGCTGTGGCTGGAGTGGCAGCTCACACAGTTCTGATGTGGGTGAGGAAAGGGCCGAGGCCAGACAGACGTAGGAGCCGGGCAGGACCTCAGAAGCTGCTTGTGTCACGCTGTTCGCTAAAAAGTCCCTTTTCAATGCCTCGTTATCCCAGATTGTCTGTTGGTTTCGAACTGCTAAGAAAAATGGGCTGGAAAGAAGGACAAGGAGTCGGTCCTCGAGTGAAGAGACGGCCGCGCCGACAGAAACCTGGTGCGTATGTGGCTGTCATTAATTCTGCAGCATGCTTTTCAGTGGCTGCGAGTTCAGGAAACAGAATCGCTGGGCTGGGTGCTATGCACGTATTTGACGGCTTTTTGTGTGTCATGGGCTGTAGCTTCCAGAAGGGTTGTGCTCGTTTACGTTCGTTCCCACCAGCAGCGTGCGGAAAGTTTGTTTCTTGCCCTTGTTAAAACCGCGTCACAGTTTAACGTGTTTATTTTCTGCTTATTCCTTGCCCTTCGTCTGCCCAGCCAGATTGTGAGCGAGCTCTTTGAGGGCAGCTGTCACTTCTGTCTGCCTCCCCTCGGTGTTGGGGCAGCGGTGGCTGCTCCCGGAGCACAGGCGGGGCGGGGGCTGGCGGAACACGATTCTCTAGTGATCCGCCCCCGACTCGAAAGCGGTAGAACCTACTGTAAGCACAGCCACGTCCCTCTGTAGAGGGTCAGTGGGTCGGGTTTTTTATTTTTAGTCGCTCGTGACAAATGCTTTTGAAATCTTTTTTAACAGATCCTGGAGTGAAAATCTACGGCTGCGCGTTACCCCCCGGAGGCTCTGAGGGATCTGAGGTATTGTTTGGGATGTCCCACCTTCAGTTACTTTATGATTGTGAAATTTTAAGGTCAGAGAAATCATTTTAGAAATCAGATCCCATTAGCGTGCATGGAATATTCGCACCCGAAACACTATTTACATCAGATTGCATATTATGCCAGCACCGCAGATGTCCCAAGTCTGATTAGACTCATAAACTGGAGCTGTTTGCGTGAGGATCGTGCGTGACACAGGGACGTGATTTAGTCATTCGTAACAGCACAGATGAAAGCTCGATGATGGCTCTGTTTGGAATTCGTCACCGTATTTGACGCGGCATTTTATGGGTTTACTCTGCGCTGTGCAGTGACTCACCCTGATTCCACTTCACCCATTGGAAATAGGATGAAGATGATGACTACTTGCCTGATAACGTGACCTTTGCACCCAAAGATGTCACACCTGTGGATTTTACACCTAAGGATAATGTGCACGGACTGGCTTACAAGGGCCTGGATCCGCGCCAAGCACTGTTCGCGGCTTCGGGAGAACATTTCAGTCTTTTCGGTGGGGGATCTGAGGGAGCCGACAGTCTTCTTGGAGACGTTGGACCGAGCAAAGGAAGAAAACTGGGAATTTCAGGCCAGGTAAACGGGTTTCTGTGTCACAACGGTGGAGCCATTGACAATGAGTAGATTTGCCCCACGGCAGGCGCTCGAGAAGGTTATGTTCTCCTTAGGATTGATTCTGGAGACGTGTAAAACACACCTTCCTGATTTTAATATCAGCTCCTGAGAGCCTGCGCCTGGTGTTCTGGGTGGAGGTTGTGTGTGCTCAGGGAAGAGGGTCGCCAAGTAGAAAACTCTACTCCCTTGTGGAGCTGAGGAGAAAACAGCTCTCACCCCTTTGATTTCGTAATAGTCAAATCACAATCCGCCTCTCCGAGTTCAGGTCGAACTTACACGACCTCTTGGACTGTTTCCTAGTGCTGCGAGCCTGAAGTCAGGAACACTGGGGTAATTTTTACTCAGGAGACTTCCTTTTTTACTTTTGGGAGGGTAGAGAGCTTTTACTGACTGCCCGTTCTCCCAAATGGATTCAGAGGTTCTTTCTTAAAATGCATTTAGAAAATGGGTACTTTGTCATTTCAATATTACCTTTTCTTTTCATTCATGCTTTTTTTTTCCCCCTTATCCTTTTAACAAAAATGATACTTCTTGGAGGCTGTTTCCCACAAAGATTAGTTCTTACAGCAGCCACTAGAGTAGCGGTAGTCTGTCAGCCCTGGTCACCAGCACTGACCCCAGGCCACACTGATCAGTAGAGGAACATTTTTGCCTTTCTGCTTTTGGAAGCCCCATTTCTGCCACAGCACTGCTCCTGGGCCGTGTCCCATACTCTGCCTGCGCGAAGACCTGGCGCCACGGCTGCCGCAGGAGCTGGAGGACAGCCCCAGCGCTGAGAAGTGGCATTCACTTCTGGTCATTGTTTTCTAAGAGACTTGAGTCTGTGTTAATCTGGGATTCCCATTTGTTTCTCTCCTGGTGACCTTGAAGTGCTCCTGTGGTCTCTTCGATCACATCCTTTACGTAGCTTTATCCTTCAGTGCAGACATCCCTAAAAGTTTTCACAGCTCAAATTGAAACCTTGTTTTTTTGAAGGCTTTTGGTGTGGGTGCCCTGGAAGAGGAAGACGATGACATCTATGCCACAGAAACTCTATCCAAGTATGACACTGTTTTGAAGGATGAGGAGCCCGGAGATGGACTCTATGGCTGGACAGCGCCCAGGCAGTATAAAAGTCAGAAAGGTAATTCGTAGGCCCACGCTCGCGGGCAGGACCAGTGTCAGGGCATCAGGGAGGAGGGATTGTCACATTTATACTGGAGCGTCAGCCTCTGTGGATTGGGGGGTTGCTGGTCAAAGACGCAGGGCCAGAAACAAAGTAGAGAGAAGAGGGACACAGTGTGGGTGCTAAGACAGAAGCAGGGTGTGGACCAGGCCAAGGCCACAGCCAGCTGTCAAGGCAGGGCCGAGGTGGGGAGGCAGCTGTACAAAAATATTTTCTTCTTTTTATGTCCTTATTCTATGAGTTTCTTTCTATTAATATTTTTAAATTTATTTTTTACTTTTTAAGCTTTTTTGTTAAAACCAAGACACAAACACGCACATTAGCCTAGGCCTTCCCAGGGTCAGGACGGTCAATATCACTGCCTTCCACCTCCCCGCCTTGTCCCACTCGAGGGTCTTCAGGGGCAGCGACACACAGGGCGCTGTCATATACGTCATCTATGATAGCGGTGCCTTCTAGAGTACTTCCTGAAGGACCCGTCTGAGGCCGTTTTACAGTTAACTCTTTTTATAAGTAGGAGTACACTCTAAGATAATGGTAAAAAGTGTAGTGTAGTACATACATAAACCAGTAACAGTCATTTATTGTCATTATCCAGTATTACGTACTGCACACAGTCGTACGTGCCAGACCTTTGTATGACGGGCAGCGCAGTAGGTCTGGTTACACCAGCGTCATGGCAAACACGTGAGTGATGTGCTGAGCTATGACGTTATGACAGCTACGTGATAGGAATTTTTCAGCTCCATTATAACCTCTTGGGACCACCGTTGTATGCTTTGACTGAAATGTCATTATGCGGCACATGACTGTAAAAACAACAACCTAAATTAAGAGAGAGCTGGATAAAACAATCCATTCAGACATTTGTAGCTGTGTTGAGGTAAAGTTTGATCTAACTTTTTAGATTGTTAAATACATCTGAAAAAATATACCTGTTGAGATAATGTAAGTGTCACAGAAGAACACGAGTGTGAGCGTCACCCCCACAACAATGTCTGTTTTACGTTTCTAGAAGAAGAAAAGCAGTGCACGCGGTTTTTAGACGTAGCCTGTGTAACGGTTGTGAGCACAGACTCTGAAGAGAGTCTGCCCGGGTGCCAGCCGCGGCCTCCCCACTTACCGGCCGTCACCCTGGGCGAGTGCTTAGCCGCTCTGGGCCCGGGAGTGCCTGTCGGGAAAAGAGGATGACGGGAACATACCAGCTCATGGAGACCGTCCTGCACATAAGGGGGCTTAGTGTGGGCCTGGCACACAGCAAGCACTATCTTGGTCTTCGAGACCTGTGTCGTCACTGCCACAAAACGCACCCGGGTTTTGTACGAGATGCTGGGAGGGTGTGCGTGCACCCAGCGTTGGCAGATATTGCCTCTGGGTGGCAATTAGCTGCTTGTGCTTTCTTCTACCTGTGGTTTCTGATTTTTCTACCAAGACTGTGAGTTATTTTTATAACTTAAAAGAAGACATATAATATTAATATGTTAATCATTATACTATATCATAGTATATAATTGTAGATCACATATTATTTGTATAATTATTAATGCTTCATTAATATTTTCAATAATATATAACATAAATTGGTATATATTATTAAACATACATTAGAAACTGCTAGGAGAATGAAATGATGTCATATATCTATTAGTATATTAACGATAGTTATTAGTTATGTTAATTATCAGTGACATTAATATAATAACATTGACATGCAATTCTGTAATAATTCATAACATGCATATCTAAATCTGCCGCTGAGCCATGTCTTTCCCTTTCCCTCATACAGCACCTCTGTCCTGCTGATCGATTCCCACCCCGCCCCCATCAAGCCCCAGCATGTGCCTCCCCCGGAGCCCCCCCCACCCCTCTGCTGTAGCCCCCGCCCCCAGCTGCCTCTCCGTCCCACCCCAGAGCCATGACGTCTGTGGTTCTGACTGTGCTTTTTCATTCTGTGAGTCTGTATTTTGCCAGTCCCCAAAGTTGATTTTGGAATTGTTCCCCTTCGTTCCACGATCAATAGGCTATAATGAATATTCTTATGCTTCCGATTTATGTACATTTGTTTATTTCTTCAGAGTTCTTCAGAATAAATCCATAAAAATGAAATTTCTGGGTTTTAAAAGAATACACAATTCTAAGTATGTGAAATTTAATCCCAAATTACCGTACAGAATTTTAGGAACCTGTAGACGCTGGCTGAAAGGTTCAGTGAGTCGAAGTACGAAGACCGACGTCGTGGGGAGGGTAGTCGCGTAGGTGCGGCGCTATCAGCGATGGAAATCTTAGCTGGTCTGCTCTGTGGGCCGTTCCTGCGTCAGGACGGACACCCAGCTTGTGCGAGCTCGTGGCTGTCGTGCAGAAGGGGCTTTCTGGTGCTGAAAGGCAGTTCGTGTGTCCGGACGTCAGGCAGAACCCCGTGCGCAGGGAGGCCTTGAGAACCGAGCCAAAGGGCCTCTGTCGCCTGGGCTGTCCCATGACCGGTGGACAATCCCAGCTCCAAGTCGGAGGGCATTGGTCATGCAGCTTCCTAAGTTTCTGATCTTTGTCTCCTGTTAGAATTTCATTTGAGAAAAAGACAAAAGTACCTTTCAATTGTGCTGAGATTAGATTAGGGGCTGGCGCGGTTGTGCTGCCCTCTGGGCCGTGTTTGGGCTGTTGCTAAGGAACGAGCGCGGTAATCTCCGTGGCTCTTCACCCGGTTCCTCTCAGTGATGACTTTGTTCTTACCCACGCTTGTCCTCTGGTGGTCTTCTTGCGATCTTTTACTCCGTAGGGGATATCCCTGGGTGCCCCTCAGCTTAGGACCTTAGTACTTTTTCTGGGAATGACGTTGAGATACTCAGAGAGCCACGGCCGCGTGTCCTGGGCAGCCTGGTCCGTCGCAGGTGGCATGGGCCGGGTGCCAGCCACTGAGTCAACAGAGGTGTGAGGGCTTTGCATGCGGTTCCTTCTTCCTCTTTGGGTGATGTCACGCATGACACGCACTGTTTATGTTCTTGGAGATAAAAAGCTGATGTCTTTTGTCTTGTTCTAATTGTTTCTCTTCTGGAACTAATCTATTACATCATTTTTGTAGAATCAGAGAAAGATCTTCGATATGTTGGCAAAATTTTGGATGGATTTTCCTTGGCATCTAAACCTTTATCTTCTAAGAAAGTAAGAAAACTATTTTTTTTTTACTGCTTTAGTTCTTAAAATATTTGCTGCTACATAATCTGAGTTATTATATTAAAATTGAAAAGATAAGTAAATTCTGTTTTCAAAAAGCCAACAGTTTTGCTTCTTGATGCATAGGTAAGGAAAAAAAGCAACAGCCTGGTTACTGGTGATTGTCTAAGAAAACGTATTCTACACTAGAAATGTCAGTCAGTGGCCACATTGTGTTCAAAACAGCAAATTGCTGATGTTTTAAATCCAAACTTCAAGTGAGTGATTATTTCCATTAAACAAGACATACACAAGAAACTTGTCGAAGAATAAAATTGATATAACCCTAGGGGCAAGGTAACTCGAGGAAGAGTAGACAATGTTCAAGAGGCATGCTAGCCCGCAGCCCTGGCTGCTGGTGTTCCAAAGCTGCATGGCACGGTCCCTGCACCCCCCAGCAGCGGCCCCCGCAGAGGGGACAAAGCTGTGTGCAGGTGGGTATAGTCCTGAGGAAAGCTCCTCGTACCTTCCCAGACAGTCTTGTTTTGGAGAGTTTTGCGAGTTTCTGCCCTTAGGCCTAGCAGTGCTCTTCTTTTCACCCCGTCAAAGCCACCTGCTCACGTGCTCAGGAGGGAGTGGGGGTGCTGGCTGGCCCGGGAGGGGTGCCTGGCCATTTGCCTTGTCAGCAGTCCTGTTTCCGATCGTCCCACCCTTTAATCAGATTTTCGTTTTCCATTCAGCCAACATTTGTTAAGTGCCTCTAAAGCGTGGCCCGTGGTTCTCCAGAGCAGGGAGGCCAGGGGTTTCCGGGGAGCTCCTGGCTGGAGTAGGGCTTTGGGCGGGAACAATTCAGAGGAGGGCCATCACCCAGCCTCTCACAGACGGGCAGGCGCCCTAGATCTGGGCCTGGAGGCCGCACAGAACAACGATTTGGCAGAGGGAGAGAAATGCTTCTGATCTAGTGGAGGAGATAAAGAGTAGTCAGGACACCCCCTTCCTTCTGCCTTGCTCCTCTGGGTTTTTGCGAGGACGTGACGTGAGAGTATTTCCTGGCTGATTTGGAAGGTGATCGGGCTAAGATGGTAAGACATAGGGTTTTTGACGATAATACCACTCTTTTTTTTTTTTTGTCAAGACCAGGTCTCACTCTGTCACCCCAGTTAGAGTGCATTGGCTTGATCATAGCTCACTGCAACCTCAAACTCCTAATCCTCCTACCTCGGCCTCCCAAGTAGCTAGGACTATAGCTGCCATGCCTGGCTTTTTTCTATTTTTAGTAGAGATGGGGTCTCACTCTTGCTCAGGCTGGTCTCCAAATCCTGACCTAAAGCAATCCTCCTGCCCTGGCCTCCCAGAGTACTAGGATTACAGATGTGAGCCACCGTGCCTGGCTGATAATACCACTCTTTTATGGACTTTCTTCATGCTAGGTGCTCAACCCAGGCTGTACCTTATAAGCCACCTAGGGAGCTTGGGAGACTCCAATGAAAGGAGACTTTCTAGGGGTGGGATGCAGGCATCAGTATTGTTAAAACTCCTCAGGTGAGTCCAGTGTGCACCTGGGACTAAGAACCACAGACAGAGGGGTCAGTGCTTTCCTGCTACCGAGTTCAGAGTTGACTCCACTCCACCTTTCAGGTAGCTTAAAAATCTAGAAAACAGGCCGGGCGCAGTGGCTCACGCCTGTAATCCTAGCACTCTGGGAGGCCGAGGCGGGTGGATCGCTCAAGGTCAGGAGTTCGAGACCAGCCTGAGCAAGAGCGAGACCCCATCTCTACTAAAAATAGAAAGAAATTATCTGGACAACTAAATATATATATATATAGAAAAAATTAACCGGGCATGGTGGCGCCTGCCTGTAGTCCCAGCTACTCAGGAGGCTGAGGCAGGAGAATCGCTTGAGCCCAGGAGTTTGAGGTTGCTGTGAGCTAGGCTGATGCCATGGCCCTCTAGCCAGGGCAACAGAGCCAGACTGTGTCTCAAAAAAAAAAAATCTAGAAAACAGCTTACATTAGCAGTGTCGTAAAATATGTTTGTTAGAGCAAGGGAGACCATTTAGTACAGCTACTTAAAATTATCTAATACTGTCTTTAAACTTATCTGTTCAGCTATCGTTAATGCCTGTCAGTATTAAAAATACCCCAATTTCCCAAATATATTTCAATTTTATTTCCGTTACCTTTTAAATTAAAAATACCTTGGATCAAAAAACAAGACCTATAGCTTCAATTTGGAACTGAAACGTAACCAGAAAAAAAATCCTGAATTTAAAAGTAACGAGTTATTATTTTTTTCTATGCTTTGGATCACAGTTTTCTAGATTTTCTCGTTTACAGCGGGCCAGTTCTGCACGTAGGCCGTTAACCTCGTGTGATCTGTTACTGTCTTTATTGCTCTCATCGTGTGAGACTCGCATAGTGGCATCTCTCCGCAGACGCGGGCAGGGGGTAAAACGTCTGAGCACTGGAATAACGTGGCTTCGACCCAGAATGCCCAGTGTTGGCCCGGGAAGGGGTGGGGTTATCAGTGCTCAGGGGTAATGGGTCTTCCTGGCTAAATCAAACGTGGTCTTGAAACCTGTGTTTCTGGGGCTTGTTTTGTTTTAAGATCTATCCACCCCCTCAGTTGCCAAGAGACTATCGACCGGTGCATTATTTCAGACCCGTGGTAGCTGCGAGCTCTGAGAATGCCCACTTGCTCCAGATATTATCCGAGTCAGCTGGGAAGGCAGCACCCGACCCAGGGCCACAGAGCAGGCACCAGCTGAGCGCCTCCAAGCGGGCAGAAATGCTGGGAGAGACACCTGTTAAAGGTATGTGCCACGGAGAAGATGGAAATCATTACACTTAAAATAATCTGAGTTATCAAAATCTAAATGGAAGTTGTCGTTTTCCCACTGAAGCTTTTTGCATGATTTTGGATTCCCGAACTGTGGGAATAACATCGTTTATCGTAAATGGCGTTCGTGATGGCATTCGTGTCCTTGACGTCTTAAGACTTGTGTTTCCTCCTTCAGTTTGGGGTGTGTCGTTAAAATCACAGCCCTTATTGTAAGCTCAGCTGTTTTCAGACTTTTGGTAATTATCTGGGAACGTGGTTCAGACCAGGGACATGTGTAGCTTCACCTTCTCTGCACAGCCCGGGAAAGGATGCTTTCTTTCTTCGTGGGCAAAGGGCAGCGTAGCTCTCCTCCCAAAAGCCTGAGAGGAGCGAGTGTGCCTGAAAGCACGGAAGGGCGTGGAGGGTCCCCTGTCGGGTGCAGCAAAAAGCCCTGCTGTGAGAGGGGGCTTGACTTTGAGGGGCTCGTGCTGTGTAGCATCCTTACCCCTGGGGAGCCTGATCGGTATCTCAGATATAATCGACCGAGAGTTCCTGGTTCCCCACTTCCTTCCCGCCCTCGCTCTTCTTCCGTCTGCCCATCTCAGTAAACGGTGCCACAGTGACCCGCCACTCAGACCAGAACGTGGGAATCCCGATTCTCAGCTCCCCCCTTCCCCTCCCTCCCCAGCCCTGCCCGGTCCCTCAGCGAGGAAGAGGCCACCGCAGACTGGAGGTCTGGCGCGGGGATGTCAGGTTCCTCATCCTCGGGCCACTCCCGTGCCCTGTCAGTGTCCAGATGGTAACCTCCGTTCTTGCCAACTGTGAAGTAGGAGCCTGCTTATTTTATTACTGTCTGTTTCACAGAGATATGTGAATATAAATGAAATACTAAACATAAAATACTCACCTCCAATTATGTAAGTTTGTGATATTGAAAATGTGTGACGGAGAAATGTATGTAAGTTGTTTTATGGCACTTTTCATCTCTTCTTATTACTGTTTTTATTTAGGCTCAGCTACTTCAGTGTTAGAATTTCTGTCCCAGAAGGACAAAGAGAGGATCAAAGAGGTGAAGCAGGCAGCCGACCTCAAAGCAGCTCAGCTCAAGGCCGGGAGCCTGGCCCAGAGTGCCCTGCGCAGCGGACCCCAGCCCTCCTCTGCAGACGCTGCGCACTGCTCTTGGCACCTGCCGCCGGCTGGTGGGACAGCCACCGCAAGAGCCAGCAACTTCAGGCCTTTCGCAAAAGATCCAGAAAAGCAAAAACGATACGAAGAGTTCTTAGTGCGTATGAAACAGGGTCAGAAAGGTGGGTGCCAGGCCTGGACCCCGCATCTCCGCCAGGGAAGGTGGCATTCCCGCTTTCCTCATCCTCGCCCTGGCTTTAAAGTTAAGAGTTCCTGCTCTGTCAGTGTTTTTGCCTCGTCCCGCTGCAAACAGTGCATGGGTTTCAGGCCCTGGCTCTTGACCTCAGAAAGCAAGAACAACTAGCTTCTGTTTCTCTATATCTCGGGCCCAAAGGTAGCTATTTAAGTAGATAACGTGCCTGTGCCTTGGCGTGGCTAATGCTGAATTACAGACCATTTACTGTTCGCAAACGCTTGACTTCTTTAAGTGTTGCATTTCACATTTCGCACCAATGTCATCTCCCACTTTATCTTAAGATCCTAAGCATCCAGTCCTAAATCCTAATTCGAAATTTGGGTTAGAAAGGTAGTTGGCCGTTGAACCATTCCATGGGGGGAAGTCACTCTGCGATCTACGAAGTAAAGATGGCAAGTATGAGGAAGGAGATTGCGGTGATAGGCGGCAGTCCTCGTGAGAGGTCGTCAGCAAATTGTGTTGTTTTTCAAAAACAGATCTTTGGGGAATATAAATTCCATCTATTGTGCCTTTACTCTCCACTAAGAACCCACATCGCTAATGTTTATTTGTTAAGTTAAAAAAAAAAAGGTTGGGGAAAGAGTGTTCTTCTCCTGAAACATAGAGATGTAGTTGGGATGAACTTATCACTGTCTGGGGGTGGCGACAAGTTCCTTGCTTCTGAAGACTTAAGCAAGCATTAGCCTCCCACACAGTTTTCTCTTTTATGTTTGGTGGACAGAACTGAGTAAGAGCATCGTGTTGAAGGAAAGGGCGATATTACCTGCCAAATAGCTCCCCCGTGAAATGCCCGGGGAGAGAGTGGTGCCCAGCAGGTGTTCTCCTTTAAGCCCCGTGTTTTTCCTAGAAGTGAAACAGTTTCTGGTTCTCTGCACCGCAGACGCCCTGGAACGCTGTCTGGACGCCAGCATGACAGAGTGGGAGCGCGGCCGCGAGCGGGGCGAGTTTGCCCGGGCGGCCCTGCTGTACGTGTCTTCCCGTTCGACCTTGTCCTCCCGCTTCACTCACGCCAGGGAGGAGGACGATTCAGATCAGGTTGAAGTCCCGCGAGACCAAGAGGTCTGTTGCCACCCTGTCCCTACCTGGCGAACTTTAAAATAAAATGAAAACACCGCAGAGCCCACTACTTTAAACAACTCAGTGCAAAGATCAAAATGCATGTGGCATAGTAGAAAAAGAAACCGTTTTCTGCCTGAGTTTCCAATGTAGTTGAGCCAAAATGTTACAGCATGAGCTCTTTCGTAGTTCTGGAAGATTGCTTAAAATTTTTTATATGGAAGAGAGGTCAGGTCCATTGAGTGACCGCTTGACGAAACAGAATGATGTCTTTTCCCAGAACGATGTCGGTGACAAACAGTCAGCCGTGAAGATGAAGATGTTCGGGAAGCTCACCCGAGACACGTTTGAGTGGCACCCTGACAAGCTTCTGTGTAAGAGGTTTAATGTCCCTGACCCTTATCCAGAGTAAGTTGGATAAACCTGCCTGTGTCCATCAATACAAAATGTGTTCCCCATGTTAAAGCCAAATTTTCCTCTTACATACTCATATAAACTCCCTTTTTCTAAATGAGCTTACTTGGATATCATCGGATGTGCAAATCTGCAGATTTGCCTTAATAAATGACTGCTATGATTTGTTACTAAAAAGACAAACACCCAGATAGCAAACTTCATTCTGTATCGAAGACACGAACCTCAGATACGTCGCATTCCAGAAGTGTAATGCTACTCTTGTTTGCCACCTTTTTAATGCTGCTCATATGGTTTCTATTTAAAATGTTACTGATATTTTCTAATTCTCTTTATGAAAGTTCAGTTCCTTCATATCTGATTATAAACACTTCATGAAAGCATATACGGTTGAACCAGAGACTTGGTCATAAAATTTAGGTATATTTTTATCAGTAGAACTTTTCCTTAATGGCAATCCATTTTGAAAGTTAAATTCTTGCCCTTACCATAATAAAGAAAAAACTCAGTACTCCTATAGGCAACCACTCTAAATTCTTTTTTTTTGTTTTTTGAGACAGAGTCTCACTCTGTTGCCCGGGCTAGAGTGAGTGCCGTGGTGTCAGCCTAGCTCACAGCAACCTCAAACTTCTGGGCTCAAGCGATCCTCCTGCCTCAGTCTCCCGAGTAGCTGGGAACTACAGGCACGCGCCACCATATGCAGCTAATTTTCCTATTTTTAGTTGTTTAGCTAATTTCTTTCTATTTATAGTAGAGATGGGGTCCCGCCCTTGCTCAGGCTGGTCTTGAACTCCTGAGCTCAAACAATCCACTCACCTCGGCCTCCCAGGGTGCTAGGATTACAGGTGTGAGCCACCGCGCCTGGCCCAAGCCCTCACCTTTTGCTTGAATTACTGCAATGTCTGATTCATCTCCCCGTTCCTGCCCACCGCACCCCATAACTCTACTTCCAGGCTCTCCAAGAGAGCAGTCACTATGTAAACAGCTATGGCTACTAAATACTT